>WSTG01000358.1:2413-20009 GCA_019616325.1 Ceratobasidium sp. 394
GCCACGCACTCGCCATTCTCTCCTGTATGACTCGGCCATAGATAGCAGTATAAAGACAGTTGTAGACAAGCCTGGTCCTCCAGCTTGTTCTACCTTGCCATCTCCTCTCAAGTGTCCTAAGGTTTCCAGCTCACTAGTGGCTTAGCCCAGCCACTCATACTATTGCTTTCTGCCTCTGGGATTCACCAAGTCCCTTGGCCTTAACTCATATGTCTATCTTGTGGCACACACTTGCCATCTATTGGAAACAGTCGAGCATATTGCCGACATCACTTATCTTGCGGCACGTATTGTTGCTTCGATCTATCTTGTGGCTCGACCCGTCACTCGTATCTAAAGGCACTCTAGGGAGTATTGACACTCCAGCGAAGCTGCACTTCACCCCTAGTCAATCCAGTAGATGACTAGCTAGCTCGTTTGCCCCTGACGGATAAGCACTCAACACTTATTAACCCACCAATCCATGCAACCTCTCGTCCTTGCTTGAGGGTCGCGACATTGTAGAACAAGCTTCTTATGTCACCGGCAAAACAAGTATACATGTCTCAAGCATTGCAACCGCAACGGGACGCTCACGGACACTTCACGCAATCCCGCAGTGTTAGCTGCACAGGCTCAATAGTACCCAGCGATCAACAATCAGTCGAACCTGAAGCACGCAAGGCCTTTGAACACGAGGCAACAGAGGCCTGCACCAGCCTGCAATCACAACAATCCATGCTGGGTGCACTCCCCATGGAGGATGAGCCCACCATAGTAATTGGAGAACCAGCCCCAAGGGAAATACCCGGGGATGGACCCGAAATATCCATCAAAGGACAATCGGCTCACCCAGCCAAAGGACCAGGAGAACCAACCATCCTGGCAAATGAGGGCCCTAGCTGCCACAACCAACATACCCGAGTCCACAATGAGGACTCAGACAATCTCCAGGATGGAGACACCAACAACAACTGGCCAATACACCCATTGAACACCTTACCGTTTAGGCACATAATAGACTCAAGGACAGGGAGTCCCAGGAGAATATGGATACCCCCGGCAGCACGGGCAATCAAACAACCAATCCAACAGGCCATTGAAGCCATCAATAACTCTGCAATTACAGCACCTGAAGCATCAGAAGAAGGGGAAGTGGAGAGGGCCCTTACCCCATTAATACCAGCTCCTCCATACGCTCCGCCACCCCAGGCAGCACGCCCACAACCGGTCCTAACTGAAGAAGAGGAAGCCATTATTTGTAACGCCGTTGGTCGCACAATGCAACCATGGGTCCACGAAGTGGCCCAGCCAGTCCTTCCCGATATAGCCGCCCTTCACGAACAACTCACGGATGTACGAGATAGACACGTCACTGGAGAATGATGGCTGGAAGGACTAGAAACCCAACTTAATACAAACAACGAGCGCACTATACACACACACCATGCAGCCCGAGACGCCCTTAACATGTCTACGGAAACCTTCAACGCACTATGACCTATCGCCACAGCCATTGGCGAAGTCCCAGGACTCCTAAGTGCCATGCAACACCTAATTGAACGAAATACCAAAGCCCTACAGAACATCCATCAGGGAAACAAAATAAACTGGGATATCATAATGGCCCTAGACAACTGAATTACAGCATTCATGGACGAACACGGAAACCTGAGTGATTCCTCCTCTTCGACCTCCAATCACTCCAGGCGGATGGAACGAGAAATAGGGTCCCCACAAAGGGAATCCACCCGTCGCCACGAAGGAAGACAACGCACTCAATCTAAATCCCCCTGAAGGGAAGAAATACCCAAAGGAGCTCGAACTAAGAAGCCGGAACCCTTTGAAGGGAAGAAGTGCCTACAGGAAGCTGAGAACTTTCTCATGAAAATGGAGGTGTATTTCAACGACTGTGGCACCTACTTTACCGACCAAAAGAAGATCAACACCACCCTCGTCAACATGAAGGAAGGAGAAGCAACCAAGTGGGCCAAACCCTTACTAGCGAAATGGCTCGCGGGAACCGCCCACCCCACACTAGCGTCTTGGGACACCTTCAAACATGCCTTCCTTCTTACGTTTGGCAACCCCATCAAGAAGGAACGTGCCATACAAGACATCGGGAAACTCAAACAAACCCGTTCAGCCAAAGAATATGCCACTGAATTCCGGATCCTGATGGACAAACTCAATTGGGACGAAAAGGCGCTCATCGACAAGTTCCGCATGGGACTCAAAGACAACGTCCAGAAAGACATCCTACACGCCACCTTCTTCCATGACACCGAACACCTTACACTCAATCAATGGATCAAATTTGCCATCAAAATGGACGATATCCTATTCCATACCCAATCAAAGGATGAAAAGAAAAAGCCACTCTCCAGGAAAGCAGGTCAACTAGGGGGCGAAAAGAAGAAGGCGCTAACCGATGAAGAATTCAAGAAATGTGTGGATGCAGGCGTATGTGTCAAATGCAAAAAGAAGGGACATGGCGTCAAGAAATGCTATGCAAAGGAATGGGATACCAAACCCTTTGATCCCAAACTAAAGGGGAAGCCGGCAAAAGACAAGGAAGAAGAAGAATCCACCAACTTGGAGTCGGAAAACTAGAATGGCTATCTACGTCTATGTTGGATGGCAAGGATAACCCTTACGATCAAGACGAACATGTATATTACATAAAGGTCTCAGACAATACACCCTGCTCACAAGTCATGATCAAAGGAATCATAGACCCCATCAAAACTCTAAGCGACTCAGGATCCTCCCAGAACTTCATTGACATCACCTTTGTGCGAAAACATTCCATCCCCCTCATAGAGTTACAATACCCCCGAAAGGTCATAGCAATTGATGGCCAAGAGACCACTGAAAAAGTGTGGTTCCACACCAAAATCAAATTCAAACTGGCAGGGCAGAGCTTCACTGCCTGCTTCTACACCATGCCCCTAGGTGATACCCCCCTTATCATTGGTCAAGAATGGTTGTCAGAACATGACCCAGACATCTCTTGGAAAACAATGGAGATACGATACCGAGACGAGCCACCATTGCTGGGAAAAAAGGGGGAAGAGAAACCGCGCATTCCTTCAGAATTTGCAGAATTCGCAGACATGTTCAATGCCGAAAAATTCAAAGAACTACCCCCACATCAAAAACACGACTGTGCAATCAACTTCAAAGAAGGCACAGAGATACTGAAACCAGCAAAGGCATACCCGATGTCCCTGGACCAACAAAAAATACTCAAGGAATTCATCGAACAGGAGCTACACAACGGGAAAATCTGACCCAGTAACTCTCCAACAGCAGCCCCCTGCTTCTATGTAAAAAAGGCAGACAGATCCCTTCGACTGGTCACAGATTATCGGAAAATAAACAACATCACAAGAAATGACCAATTCCCTATCCCACTACAAGAGGACCTTCTGGACCAACTATGAGAAGCAAGGATCTTCACCAAGATAGACCTGCGATGGGGATACAACAATGTTTGCATCAAGGAAGGCGACAAATGGAAGACAGCATTTAAAACCAAGGACGGGCTCTTCGAATATGTCGTCCTACCGTTCGGCCTCAAGAATGCACCAGCCGTTTTCCAACAATTCATGAACAAAATCTTTGAGGATCTACGTGATGTCTATGTAATAGTCTACCTGGATGATATCCTAATCTACTCAAAGAATCCGGCGGACCACCCAAAGCACATGCAAGAAGTCCTAACAAGACTCAGGAAACACCACCTCTTCACACGGCCAGAAAAGTGGCACTTCTACATCACTACCATTGATTATGTCGGCATTGTAATATCCCCAGAAGGGATCTCCATGGAAAAAGAAAAAGTTAAAGACGTCATGGAATGGCCGAAACCTCAAACCATCAAACAGGTCCAAGCCTTCCTAGGATTCGCCAACTTCTATCGGCAATTCATCCAAGACTTTAGCACCATCGCCCGACCACTAAACAAGCTAACCCAGAAGGGAAGACTCTGGACATGGGGAGAAGAACAACAAGCAGCCTTTGATGGAATCAAGAAAGCAATCACCAAAGAACCAGTACTAGCACACCCTAAACTGGATAAACAATACACCCTCAAGACTGACACCTCAGGAGTGGCCATGGGCGCTATACTCAGTCAACGGCAGGAGGATGTCGGAAATTTGGAAATGAGATGGCTTTGCGGAGTCGACCATGATTATGTACTTCACACCCACGCCGAATGATCACGGGATGAATAGGTGAAAGCGTCATGACCGGTGAGGCCATGCTGCTTAGGTAGTATGACATCGCATGACCATGCATTGCCATGTTGGCTTGTGGGAGGGACCACAAAAGGAAAATATATTTGTATTTTTAGTTATGCCGATCATTCTTGTTTCCCATTTTACCTGGTTCTTGGCCAATGGGACCTGACCGGTAGGTGCTGGATTCGAACCCGGGATCTATAAATTTGCCTGTGATTTGCACCGCAATTACAACTCAGCTATAGTGGCTGCACTTGAGCCCTACACGGCTTGGAGTATATGCGGATTTAAATACCAATGGCTGCGTGAGGTCATTGATGGTTTTCATAAGTGCACGCTCGGACCATGATAACCTGTGCTCAACGTCTCAGTGTTCTCACTAGCCTGCTCAAAACATGCCACAAAACACTGTTCCAGCTCATGGAGATCGTGCACAGGGCCGTCGGAATGAACACCAGAGTCCCGAGAGAGACCAACCAGATGAATTAACACGAAGAGCGGCAATCGCAGTTTGTTTAGGCTTTCGGCACAATTGAACATATCGCTCAAAACTGAGCAATTTGAAGCAGAGATTGTAGTGGGGAAATTGCTTGAGTCCATCAGCTGATAGTTGAGCCTTAGTGCACCCGAGTTGCTCTTCTGGCATGGCGTACAGGAGGGCTGGTGGTACACACATTCAATTTGACGTTTCTGAATACTTAAGCGCCGAGCTATTGGCAAGGTCATGCATGTTCATGCATGATCATCACATTGTGGCAGTATGATCAAGTGTGGCCTTGCAAGACAATGGATACAATAGCATATAGCCATGCCAGGTCACAAATGAACTGGTGAAACCCTCGTGATCACGGCAAATCGCCCGGATCGCAACTTTCCAACAGGACAGAAGACTACACCCAATAGGATTCATGTCAAAAAGCTTTAACCCGGCACAACGGAACTATGACACGTACAATAAGGAACTCCTCGCAATTGTAGAAGCCCTCCTACACTGGCGGTACCTACTAGAAGGAACAGAGATCCCTATCTCTGTCCTCACAGACCACCGAAACCTACAATACTGGCAAAAGGTGCAGATCATGGACTAAAAACACGCCCGATGGTACAATACCCTCGCGTCATATAACCTTACAATCAATTACAGCCCCGGGAAACAATCAGAAAAGCCAGACGCCCTATCCCGACGAGCTGATCACAAAGACATTCCCAATCCAGAACAGGTCATGATCTCTGCCGAGCGATTCCAAGGCTTCCACGCGCAACTCGACATCGATATCATCTCCATGATACAGGAAGCTCAAGCCAAAGACGAATCACTAGAAACCCTTATCTACAGCATCCAAAGGAGGAAGGATCTACTGGCCTCCATAGAAAAACAATGCAAGTGATACGAATGGAAAGAAGACCTCCTCTGGTGCAACGGAACCATTGTAGTCCCCGACGACCCGGATATATGGGAAAGCATCATCACAATGCATCACGACTCTCCAATAGTGGGACACCAGGGAGAATCTCACATGAAGGAACTCATAGGATGGCGATACTACTGGCCGAACTTAAAAAACCAAGTACACGCCTACATCCAAGGCTGCGACATCTGCAACAGAACAAAAGCCCAAGGGAAAAATACACCACCAAAACAGATCCTGATTACCAATGAACCCTGGAAGGAAATCAACTACGACTTCATTGTCAAACTACCCCCCTCGGAAGGGTTCGACAGCATCCTTGTGGTAGTAGACCGATTTTCCCAACAAGTGCACTTCTTACCCTGCAACAAAGCCATGAATGCGGAAGAACTAGCCAAACCTTTCCTACGAGAAGTCTGGAAACATCATGGGCTCCCAGAAGTTGCTATCTCCGATCGTGGCCCAATGTTCAACAGCCACTTCCTGCAAACACTCTATGCCCGTACCAACTCAGAACCAAGGTTCTCTACTGCATATCACCCACAGACAGACGGACTAGCCGAGCGAACAAACCAATGGTTAGAAAACTACCTAAGGGCCTTCTGCAATCAAAACCAGGATGACTGGGTCAAATGGCTGCCAATAGCGGAATTCTGCCACAACAACCAAAGGAATACAGCAACCGGACAAACGGCTTTTGAAACTATATACAGACGACACCCCAAATGGGGCTTCAACGACAACAAAGGGGACACCCCAAAAGCCAACCAACTGGTGGATCACATGAGAAAAGTATGGGATGAGGCGAAGGCATCAATGGAAGACACCCAAAAAGGACCCGCGAAACTGATAAAGGAATTCAACAAAGGAGACAGTGTGGCTAAACACAAAAAATATATGAACGAGACACCCATCCAAGAAACTAGACAACAAACAAGCCGGACCCTTCATGATCTCTGAAAAGATCTCCTCCCACGCGTATCGCCTCGACCTCCCTGCCTCCATGCGGATCCATAACGTCTTCCATATCGATCTTCTCAAGCCTTATCACAAAGATTCCTTTGGAAGAATACAGCCCCGACCACCGCCGATAATCACAGAAGAAGGGGAGGAAGAATTCATTGTGGAAGATATTGTGGGTTGGGAAAAAGACAAAGGAAAACTCTTCTACCACATCAAGTGGGAAGGGTATGACCCCACGGAAAACACAAGGGAGAGGGCCGAGAAGTTCGGAGAAATGGACGAACTCATGACTCGCTTTCTCAAGAAACATCTGGGTGCTCCGACCCCAAAAAACTATAAAAGCAGCCTAGGACGGACCTCAGACCTCAACATTCCAGCTACCACCACCTCTAATACCACTACCACAGATAACCCACCATGCCTCACCTCCCCACCAAGTCCAACGTCACCAAGTCGCTCTGCCAAGAATCCCAGCTCTGGTACGAGTTCCAACCTGAACAATGCGGCAAGTTCGGTCGAGCCTGGATGTATGCAAAGTCACTCGACCAGTCCGTTGATCTTGGCTACATCCCCCGTAGCGAGCGCTGGGGTTGCGAGTGGCACGACACCACAACCCTCATCTGCCCCAAGCGAGGGTACCTGCGTTGGTGCTCCCCGGGCCCACACCCCGAATCCGAGTGGGTGCTCCAGCGCACCCACCTCTACATCGTCCAAGGCCACATCGGGCCCTCCATCCAACATCTTGTCTGGCATACGGCCGAGGCCCTCGACCCTACTGTCGAATACAGGGCCGACAGTTTCTGGATCCACGGGACAACCCTGTCCCAGTGGATGGACGAGGCCGTGCAGAAATGGCAGGAGCAGGTCCCCTCCATGTACTGGGGACTGATCCAGAACATCCCTCGACAAGAGATGTTCAACCTTGTTGCCACCAAGGGGATCACATTGGGACAATTCCACGACTGGCTCGACTGACGCGCCTGGGATGCGGCCTAGGTCCAACTCGACGCCGACATGGTGGCACTCTCGCTTGGCCCCACCACTGACTTGCTCGAGCGAGTCTGGGCCCTCAAACAAGCTGTGAGCGAATGTGGATGGTGAAGACGACATCACAGTAGGGCTACCCGAAGGGGTTAACCAGTCGTTGAGTAGATGAGCCCCAATAACTACTCAGGCGGACAATGGGCTGCCATGGACACTTTCTTGGTTTCTGTATATACTTGTTCTTTCTCACCTTTCTTGTCTTCTTTTGTTCTCCTTTACGCGCCCCCTGAGTCCCCCAGGCTCGCGCAAAAGGGGGGGACAATGTTGCGAGCTCTGTAGGAGCCCCCGACTTTTCCTTCTTGCCACGGGCGCTTATCGCCTTTGGCTTCTGCTTTCTCCGGCCTTAGACGCTGTTGCTCTTGTTCTCGTGGCTTGACAGACTGTCATGTAATGCCTGAATGGCGCCACTCATACCAATTGGTGATGGGCAAATGCTCGTTGACAATCATGGCTTGCACGTCGCCACGCACTCGCCATTCTCTCCTGTATGACTCGGCCATAGATAGCAGTATAAAGACAGTTGTAGACAAGCCTGGTCCTCCAGCTTGTTCTACCTTGCCATCTCCTCTCAAGTGTCCTAAGGTTTCCAGCTCACTAGTGGCTTAGCCCAGCCACTCATACTATTGCTTTCTGCCTCTGGGATTCACCAAGTCCCTTGGCCTTAACTCATATGTCTATCTTGTGGCACACACTCGCCATCTATTGGAAACAGTTGAGCGTATCGCCGACATCACTTATCTTGCAGCACGTATTGTTGCTTCGATCTATCTTGTGGCTCGACCCGTCACTCGTATCTAAAGGCACTCTAGGGAGTATTGACACTCCAGCGAAGCTGCACTTCACCCCTAGTCAATCCAGTAGATGACTAGCTAGCTCGTTTGCCCCTGACGGATAAGCACTCAACACTTATTAACCCACCAATCCACGCAACCTCTCATCCTTGCTCGAGGGTCGCAACATAACCTAAGTTAGGTTAGGATAAGTGGGAACCAACTCAAAGTCTTAGTGAAGACTCTTAATTTCTAGGATGTATGTGTTACATAACAAATGGCCAGCAGGTGCCATTCACCCTACATATGATTAGCATGTACACTGGTGCTCAAAAGAATTAAGCCCCCCCTTTTGATCACACCACACTGCATGCATGCAGCTTTTTGTGTTTGTGTACATACATGATGCATATAATGAACAGCTCCCTATCAAACACACTTGTTGTTGTGTGCTACTGCAAGCAGGGTGTTGTGCTATAGAGAGGGGGTTGGTGGGGGCAAAATTTCAGCACAACAGCTACGCTATGTGGGGACTATCTGTGCATGCCAGGTGATAGCATGACTTGCTGCAAGTATTTTGAGCTCTGAATCAGCTCAAACAGATCAGTGAATGAGAAGATTCAAGCCTCACAAAATCAGATTTTTGATTAGAAGTGAGCCAAACAAGAGCAGGCTACTATGAAAAACCTGATTTTGTGAGGCTTGTATCTTCTCATCCACTGATCCGTTTGAGCTGATTCAGAGCTCAAAATACTGGCAGCAAGACATGCTATCACCTTGCATGCACAGATAGTCCCCCCATAGTGTAGCTGTTCTGCTGAAATTTTGCCCCCACCAACCCCCTCTCTATAGCACAACACCCTGCTTGCAGTAGCACACAAAAACAAGTGTGTTTGATAGGGAGCTGTTCATTATATGCATCATGTATGTACACAAACACAAAAAGCTGCATGCATGCTGTGTGGTATGATCAAAAGGGGTGGCTTAATTCTTTCAAGCGCCAGTGTAGATAGCAGTACATATAGTGTGGTGAGCAAGCCTGGTAGACCAGATTGCTTCACCTTCATTGATTCCCCATCTATAGAGCAGTACTCCAGTACTTCTTTAGTGTGATTCTCTCTGCTAGATAGGAGCCCATCATGACCTATTAGCTTCAACGCATCAACTATATGTGCTCGCTCACCTTGCAGTCCTGCTTAGAGTGCTTCTCAGTACCTTGTGGCACGCTTAGCCACAGTTGGGCCAGCTACCACCCTTATCATATCCAGGCCGTGCAACAGCCTGCAACTCTAGATCCTTCACCTCAGGACTACCCCCTACCATTCTTGCATCCTCACTCCCATACCATACAGCAAGCTCCCTATCTGGACTTAGATACTGTAAAGGACTCACATGTCTGTCATCAATTCCTCCTATGGACGGCTTGTGACAGTCAGCCATGAGTAAACAAGGTCACATGGCCTTGTGTTTTCAACACAGACATTCGCTTTGCAGCCACTCTCAGTCTTAGAGCATCCTACTAGATGTCTAAGACACTTCCATCATCCTCATCAATTGTCAGTGTCACCCACCCTGAACAGTTATGACATTCTACATCATTTGATGCACCTAAGTCAGGAGATTGCATTGGTATAATTCATATTTGGTTTGACACAGAAGTACATGTGTGGGACCAGTTTCTCTCTCTGAGTGCTCCAGCAAAAAATGCAGATTTTTTTGGCACTTGGAAAGTACTTTTGCAAATTGCTATAAATGGGGTAGATGGGTAAATAACATTGAATTTGAGTAAATTTATACTAGCACTTGTTCCTGATGTATATCACCTGTACACCATACACAACATGTTTACAACCCAAACACAATATATTCCTTGGGGGCTCCCTTTTGGGACATGTACCAGTTGTGTGCCAGGAGCGCAACACGGTTCCTCCAAAACATTTCAGGCCTAAAGTGCCTCACAGTCATGGGAAAAACCCCCTGTGCACAGGCCATGAGGCTGCAGAACATTGGTGTGAATGCCAGCCACAACTGAGTGTCTGACACCAGGTTCTCGAGCTCCGACAAGGTCACATAGACCTGGTTGAATGCCAATCTGTTCTGCAGCTGTTCTGGCTCCTCCACATACATCATGTTGCATCTGTGAAATGGCTGATAAACTGAGTCGGATCTAGTAAGGTGCCGGCTGAATAAGACATGATTCAGGTGCACAAGTTGGTTGTGAACCATGAATGTTGCATGATTCAGTGCACCAGCCATTGTGTACTGAAGCTGGTATGTCCCAGGACCTTGGCCTAGTGAGGGGGGAATGAAATTGATGTCTTCAGGGATTGTGGGAGCTCGTTCCAGAACTGACAAGTCTGGCCTGGGCATTTCAATCCCACCATTGTGGAATGCCTTGAACTCTGTGTGGATGGTTTCCAAATATGACGCCAGTTGATTGCACTGTTGAGGGGTAGGGGGGTCATTCACAGTGCCAAGCAGGTAGTGAATTGCAGATATGTGATCAGTGTGAAGGACTGGGGATGCTGGTGGGAAGAATTCCTCAGTAGCTGTGATCTGTATGGTGGAGATAGTATCATGATATCAGGTTGTCATATGCTTGCTAAGCTCACCCAGGTTTTGATTGATGGGAGTTGAACCTAGGTTTGAACATTTGGTAAATATGTGCACCACAAGCTATCATGAGCAGCCACATACTGTAATGTTGGGGGTGGCAGCACAGATGATATTCTCATGGCAGGATGGCATCTGGCAGGTTGGGTTGGAGGATGGAGAACATCAGGGCATAGCAAACATGGTTTGCCATGATGTGCACTGGCATGGGCATCCTTACCTTTGATAAGTTCTAAAATTGTCATGTTGGTGTTGTCAATTTACAGATATTCCTCAGGAGACGAGATGAGAATGTACCCACCCTAAAACAGTGGTGGTGCCTTATTATTGGACTTTCAGGTGATTCCAGGGACCCCAGTTAGCTTGCTAGGACCTTTCAAGGTGTAGGTTAGTTGATGAGGCAACTGACAAGAGACCAGAAACTGAAGTTCCAGCTGATATTCCTTATTGTATATATACCTGAGGGGACAAATAAAGTACAAACAATGAGTCAAGAGCTATATCAAATGAGAGGACAAATTTGGAGGTCTATATACCAGTGTTACCAGGGATCATTTTGAAAACAAAGAATGTCACAAGTGGTCATCAGATGTGAAACAGATAATATAAGCAGGGCAGCATGAGCTTCTTCAGTCACCCAGGTTACCATGACCCAATATGTGTTGTCCCACCAACCATGACCTGCCACCAGTGGTCATTGGCCCACCAACCAGGACTGGCAGGTTAACCTGGTCATGACAGTTGTCATTGGGCCAACATGTATGGATTTGTGTGGTATTTGGCTGTTATTTGGGATGTATAATAGGGCATATATGCTGTTAAGGTAGGAACCACTCAGATATAACTAACCTTATCTAAGCGCCAAGAAACCTGTGTGACAGGAGTCACTTTTCCTATGTAGATCCACCAGCAAGCAGCAATTAAGAAAATCGGCTCCCTCTGCAGTCTTTAGAATGTGAAATAACATGTACATACCAATATTTAATCTTGAAATTCAATGAGCCTGAGGCTAGGTTCTCCTCCCAAAGTACGGTCTTGCTGGTGCATGTGACTGTGTTACTAATCAGCGTCCGTCACACAAAATCGTGCATATTCTCCCGTCTCATTGAAAACAACAGTCTTGTTCATTGGTATGTTACACATCCTCCTTTGAAACGCCAACACTCCCCTTCCTTGCTGCCTCCTCAGCCTCTTTGAGGATGGTTTCAGGGAATTGATGGTGACCATGGTACATATGTGATGCATAGGTGGTGAGCCAACCGTCAAGTCCCTTCATGTGCCCATCACAAAGCCTGTGAGAATGAGTACAGAACCTATTGAATAGATTGTAAGATGTTTATTGCTTCAGTTTATCAAAAGTGACTCACTTTTAGATGTCATCAAGCGTAACACTATCAAGTGCAGCCTCAACATTCCTCTGCAGCTGCCACTCTCCCTTTGAGTCTGGGAATGTCTGGTATGTTCTTTTTGCCATCCCCCAGCACTGCTCAATGGGGTTCAGCTTGGGATGGAATTTTGGCAATAGCACAAAACCGTGCCCATGCCTTGTCATCAAGTGCTCGAGGATTGATGTTGGATTGGAGAAGTCAGGCTCATTGAAGAGGATACGGCATAGACAACAGTCAGTGCGTTTCCCATCACACTTTTTGCATTTTGCTCTAATCTTCTCTGCATCTTTCTGTTGTGTGGGACCATCCCATGCTTCTGTTTTTCTTTGTTTTTTCTGTTTGTCATGCGCTTTGACCCCTATTCGCGTCTGCTTATATAGTGGTCTCGGCACTCCTGTACAACCTCAGCTTGCTTTCCTGCTCGCTGAGGTATGTTTCCGTTCTTTGTTTTCTGTCGTGTTTGTTGTTCTGATTGTCGTGTAGCGTGTCTTTCTTTATCTGTCTTAGGTCCGCCGCGCTCTGCGCATCACTTTCCACCCACGCTCCTTCAAAATTTGCACCATACCTTTGAACCAGCCAGCATGAGGGTGCCCTTCCGGCCAGTAAAATGATTGGGACTCACCATTGCTCAAGTAACCCCCCATCATCAGTACCTGGATCTCATTGCTATCCTTGTCCAAGGTCCAAATCATAAAGATTTTTGCTGTTGGTTTAGGCATATACTTGGGCATATTTTGAGCCCATGGTGCGTCTGGGCCAGTGTTGTTGTGCCGGAAAAATGCCGGAATCCGGCGCCTGCAGCCGGATTCCAAGCTCACAAGCTCAAACCGGCACCAGCACCGGCGGCCCGCAGCCAGCATGCGGGTATACCTGCGGTTACCTGTGTTTTCGCATGGTCAGGCACACCGACAACCGACCGGCATGAGGTGCAGCCTCGATAACGCATGGAATATGGCCAATCGGGGGAGTTGCGGTAAGGATGCAGCGTATCGTGGTCGCGTCCCCACACCCAATCTGATCTAGTTGGCGATGGCCGCTCTCATTGTTCGAAGAGCATCCATCAGTCCGTCTAAGTAAGCAATCAGCAAGTTATGTGCTGGAAGAAATACACACATACCTGTTTATGACAGCACACACAAGAGTTGGTGGCCACTCAGTACCAGTGCAATCAAGGAGACCACAGCTAGGCGTGCACTCTGAATGAAGCACATTTGTGTCCAGGAGAATGTCGAAGAACGAGAGCGGGCAATCCAACATGGTCAAATCACCATCACCCTCCTCCCCAGGGCCAAGCTCGTGATCCATGTGATGAGCAAACATAACAGTCGCACGACGCAGAGTCGTGCGCAAAGGAGATATCAAAGACAGTGAGACTGTGCAGAGGGTAGAGGGCAGACTAGAACGATTGCCTAAGTTGGAGATCCCTGGTAGAGACGTTTGGGGAAACAGCTGGGAGAGAACAATGTGCACATGGTGTGCAAATGTGGCCAGAGTCCTGTGCAACTAATTGGGTTAACAATTATCGAAACAAAAAAGCAGCTTACGAGTCCTTGGCAGAATTACTGGCCAGTGTGAGCGGGACTGACTTGAGCGGGGGTGGATAACGTGGGCCCGACTTGTTCATCGCATGTGGAAGGCGGCAACAAAAGACACTGGACAGATGGAGGTCAGTTAGTGACAGACGACAGCGCCCCATGCTCACAAACATACACATCCCGGAATGACATGCTTGAGATCCGGTGTTGGAATGGACACATTTCGTGCTGGCAACGATACAGACAATTCATTCAGTCCGCTGGACGTCCAGATGACAGCCCATATGTCCTGTACCTGTCTTTGGCCCAGACTAGACAGGTGCTCGGGCAACAAGACCGTGCGGGTGAATGCGCTCGGGCAGTGAGACCGTGCGAGTAAATGCCTTTGGGCAATGAGACTGTGCGGGTAACAGTACTCAGTCAAAAAGC
Organism: Ceratobasidium sp. 394; assembly: GCA_019616325.1. Classification (NCBI taxonomy): domain Eukaryota; kingdom Fungi; phylum Basidiomycota; class Agaricomycetes; order Cantharellales; family Ceratobasidiaceae; genus Ceratobasidium; species Ceratobasidium sp. 394. Next base: position 16,791 of record WSTG01000358.1, read on the forward strand.
CCGGCACACAACAGCAACACATTCGCGACTAAGTTGATAGTGGTTAGCAAAAGCAGCAGAAAAAAAAAAAAAAAAACTAGAAATGGTATCACACATACCTAAGCTGTGCACTTTGAACAGGCACAAGGCCTTGGCAATGTGCCAGTGATGTGCCAGCAAGGGATGGCGTGGTGGGCAACAATGGACGCGTGAGCTGAGCAGAGTGCCACAATCACTTGTTCATAACGCGCCTTCTAGTTCTCTCACACCAGCTCCTGTGACATCACTCGTGCCCACTATAAAATGTCGCGTCAAGACCACTCGACGGTATTCACATCCGAGGCTCGTTGATGTGAAATTGAAGACTGGATTTTTTGTGTTGTTTCTCACCCCTGCCCAATGCCTGTTTTGTCCAAACCTGTTGTCGAGCACAACGTGTACGACGTCGATGAGAACGAGTTTGCTGTTCAGGAAGGTAAGTGACGTGCCACACATCATGTTATCCTCATTACTCACCTGCAACCTTAGCTGGTAGAGGTCAGGCAGACAGGCCACAGAAGTGTGGTCGTGCCGATTCTAGCCCGTTGTCAGGTATGTGCTGCCTTCGTCTGTTGACGTCCTAGACTAACTGGTGTCCAGAGTGTTTCTGGGTCGTTGTCAACTGCAAGGCTACCCCGTTTGAGCCATCCAGCCCTCGAGACTCTACCCCAGCCGAGTCCGAGCCCACTTTGGCCACGCCCTCCAAGCCAGACATGTCCTCACAGGTTGGTGAAGAGTCAGAGGCAGGCTCGGCTGAAGTTGAGTGTGACTGCCGGTGAGACAAGACCAAGCACAAGCACATGAAAAAAGCTCCCAAGCTTGAACTAGGTGAGCATATAACCACCTTGACTTACACTTGGGGACTTACTATGTGGGACAGAGGAAATGATCACTCGGATTGTGGCTTCCAAATCGAAGGCGTACGAGAAGTTCAATGACCCGATCATTGACTGGAAGAATACCCCTCCAACACACTACACATTCGTTTGCAAGAGGTAAGTAAATCCCCCCCAGCTGATAACCACGTATTGACGCACGTAACTCAGATGCGGCAAGCACGTCCCGCGCCGGATTGGTGTTTCCAAAACCTCAGGCCTCCTCAGCCATACCAACAAGTGTCGCACTGAGCAGGAACAGCCAAACCTTCGGGAATTCGGGATCACCGGCTCGTCAAACCAGCTGTCCAGCGAGGATGTATGTGAGTATTTTGCACTGTGGGTGGCCAAGGACGGACGGCCGAATCGCATCGTTGGCGATCAATACGTAAGTTTTCTCAATCACTTTGTGCACGTGCGGACTACTAACGTGCTTATATGCATGGTAGTTACGCAAACTTGTTGCACCTCAATGCCATGGGTACATCCCGCACTGTGCAACCATCGCACAAGACGTCAAGATCATGTACAACGCTACCCAGGCCAAGATTACCGCGCGATTGGTCATAAGTTCCCATTAATTTGATGGCATTCGCATGCTCACAAATATTGGTTATTAGGAGCTGACCAGTGTATTTCACATTGCCTTGGATATGTTCCAGGCTGACAACGGGTATGATTTCATGGGTATTGTTCTATTTCACCAGGACATGGTGAAAGACAAGTCCCCCATCATCTCACGATTTCTTCTTGAATGCCTAACGTGAGTATGCAATTGATTATCGTACAGCCTTTAATCTAATGCAATTGTGGCAGCTTTGGGGGCGATTCACACATGGGACTTGCCCTCGCGAATGCAGTGTATGACGTGCTATGCAAATCCAAGATTCAAGACCAAGTATGTTTGTTTTACCAACTAGGCATGCGTTCTAACTTCTGTGCAGGTGTGGGCCGTTGTATGTGACAATGTGTCTAACAATGCGAAGATGATGGAACACCTAGCTGACTATGGGCTCAAGCGATTGACCGGGCCCTGCGATTGTGTTTTTTGCATGCTCCATGTTGTCAATTTGGTGGCTAAGGTATGTTTGGCGCTAAAATTTGATATCATTCATTTATCTAACTTAATGTGACGTGGTAGGCTATCACATCCGAATTCCACAAGAAACCCAAGTCAAACAACAACAACAACAACGATGACGAACAGTACAAGATTATCGATTTTGATGAGGCCGAGGTAAGCAATCATGCATATGAGAAATATAGATTCAACTCTTACCTATGGTACAGGTTGATGTGGAAGACATTGATGAAGATGATGTTGAGCACGCCCCGTCGTGGGCGCTGGCTGGTGACGAGGGGGACCCTTTCATTAACATCAAGCTCCCTGTCCTCGAGTCTGGCACCCCGGAAGTGCTCAAGTCCACGCGTGTTGGTACGGTTCTAATCAAGGTCAGTGCCTGTTTCACCTGTACCTGACATTTGCTCACGCCATTGCAAGGCCGCGAAGTTTGCGCATAAGCTCTGTTATTCAGCAAAGGTGAAGAAGGTGTTCAAGGAGATGTGCGTTGAGAAGGAGGTTGAGACACCACACAACGTGCAACATGACCAGAAAATGCGCTGGAACTCGACTGGCAACATGAGCACCGACACGAAACGAACCTTTCCCACCATGTAAGTATCAAGCTCCAGCCTTTTCCAAACTATACAGATTTACCTATGTATGTTACAGCGTCACCGCACAACAGGACCCAAGGCTCACTATTCCACACTCACAGCGGCTAGTAATGGAGGATTTGAATTTTATCACTGGCTTGATCACGCTTCTCAATGTTATGACCCGCTAGTTCTCTGATCTAGTGGCTAACGGTGGCTCGGTGTTTCGTTTACTGTTCGCTGCGTTTCTGTATTTATCTCGTATTTATTGTGATTTAATTACTATATACTAGTCGGTCTCGGTGTGGTGGACAAGATAAGGCTAACTGGGGTCTCCAGTCAGCCTTACTCCTAATTATATACTAGGTGGCTGCGGTGAGTCATACCCCTCCGCAGTCCGCAGTCAAAACAAGGTCACGTGCACCGTCGATGGCCTATTAGGCGTCACCAAGACGGTCACGTGTAACTTGTCTATTAGTCATACATAGGTATAGCTCGGGTTATTTGCGGCTCCGAATCTTATAAGAGCCGCGCTTAATCCTAGGGTCATGTGACTTGCTTAGTCAGGTCGGGTGTCGGGTGTGCATTACCAAGGAGGGTTGTTGCACACCCGACTTGCGTAACCACCGTGAGCGCCCATGTAACGTAACGTGTAACGGGGTCACATGAC
>WSTG01000359.1:0-20006 GCA_019616325.1 Ceratobasidium sp. 394
AACATAAATGTGGGAGGTTTATTTAAGGTTAGCTTGCCTGTAGCGGTGGTTGTGGCGGCCAAGACTGCCTTGAGGCTTCATCCAGTTTGCCGCTGGGCGCTTGTCATGGCCTCTTCAATATGACCACCCCGAAATCTGCTGTTCTCGCACTATACCGTGCATCGTTGCGTGAATCCCAGAAGCTTTTTGACCCATTGGTACGGTATGTTTAACCTGCTCACCCGTTGTACATTACTCTGACGTCTAAACCCTAGATATGCTTTTGTCAATCACATCCGAAATCGGTTCAGGAGGAACATCCGGATCGCAGACGAGCAACTACGCTACAAAAAAATAAAGACAGCCAAATCGGTGAGCAAGCTTGTCATTCCATTTCAAACCTATCGAGCGTAACTATTACATACACCCAGAGACTTGAACATCTGCGTGCCGCCAATGCTGGAACCAAACAAGGTGTGGCCTGGGCACTTCGTTTTGCCTATGGAGCCTCCGGCCCTCTTCGACAGCAAAGCTTGTACGTCATCAAGTCGCCATGCCCCCGCCTATATATTAATCATTTAACAGGAAAACCTTTAAAGATCTCAGTGGCCCGCACGACCAAGCCAAACAAGCACGACCTCCACCCTTCCACCCCGCCCTCCACGCACTTCTCTCCGCTCAACAGGCTCGGACCAAACCCAACAGCAGAACTCAGCCGAACGGGCCGGCTGAATTATCCTCACTCTTGGAACAACGAGGCTGGCTCGGCAAGCTGCCCGAACGGAGAGAGAAGAACTTATGGTGGAGGTGGTGGCGCGCAGAGACAACCAAAATCCAAGTACCCGCTGAGATTGAAGTGATTGAAGACAAGGTTGGGGCAAATCCTGGCCTTCCTGCTGGGCGAACTCCAGTATTATCGAGCTCCCCCGGAATATTGGACACGGCTGGATCGGGATCAACGAATTCGGTAGCCGCCGCTCAGCGATACGGCTTGCCCATACTAAAAACTCAAGGCGCTGGACTTGGCTACCTTGTTGAACACTTTATCAACAACCGCGCTATTCCAAACCCGCCCCGGCGATCTCCTGGACGTACCCAAGAGTCCCCGGTTGTGGTTTCCACCACGGCTGCTTCGGCTACTTCTCCGCACAACCGTTTTTACCGCCGGCGGTATCGTGATGTGCTCAACAAGATGCCGTTTCTGTCATTCAAACCCGCTCCGGTCTCGTCTCATACAGCCAACTCAACTTCCGAAACGCAGCAACCTGATATGCAGGCCACACCAAATGCCACCCCTGGGAAATACTCTGTGCGGATCTCCCCCCTTGCAGCTACTAGAGGGAACCCTCGTAATCGCGTGACTTATGCTGTGATGAGCGAGGAGGACCGCCAGTGGGTTCAGCGAGCACAGGAGGCGCCAGGACAAGTGAAGTCAAAACGTAAAAACGCTTGACCGGCAGAGTTCTGTCCGTTGTAGTAAGTCATCTCGCAGATTGAAGTGACGTTCACTGAAACCAAAAAATGTAGCTCTATTATCCACTGTATTACTGTTATGTCCGACTATATCACCGCATATCTACACTAAATCTATAATATCAATCGGTCACTAACCACCTATGCACCCATACTATGGAAGTCCCTCGGGCCTGGCCTCCAAGTCACTTTTCCCAGTCTCGGCGTGCTTGTGCGCCTACAACCCAACCACGCCTTTGCATAAGCCTCTTGCCGCTCTGGAGCATCGGCAGGCTGGGCGACGAATCCTTCACGCATTAGTGGGATAGCAAGCTCTTCGTCATCACCAAAGGAAGCCGGAGTGTAGATCACGGGTGGGTATTTCGAGAGTTGTTCGGTTGGTCGGGACGCTCGTGCGACGACCGTGATTGACTCGAGTCGAGGCAAGCTAGGTAGCCTTTCGGGTATAGGGGTTTTACCCAGTTCGTACCCCTATGCACGGTGAGCGATATGTGCATTAGTGTAACCGGAGAAAACTCACCTCGATGGTCAGATGCACAACATCCGGCAAATACGTCCCAGCCAGCGTAATTACATCCTCAATCAACGTCTTCGACACATAGGCAAAATCAATTATCCCGCATCCTACCCGCTTTTCTCCACTGAGTTCGTCCCTCAACGTCTCACCGTTCCCAGCCAAGGCCTCATGGATCCCCGCCAGCTCTTCGTCTGCGCTACCATATCCCCAGCTCCACACTCTCGCTTTCTCCAACGCGTTCGCACATGATCCCATGCTCTGCAACATGCTCGCCGGCCCCGCAAAGCTCTTTGCGACTGGCAAAAGGCCGGGCGCAAACGACTTCAAGACCCTTGCGCCTCGGGGAGAAGACGGGTCCAGCAAATCTAACCACGAGCGGTTTTCAAACTGTCTGATGCCAACACATCCTTCCTCCGCATCTGGCCTATGCCTGGCTAAAAATCGTTCGAGCGCATCCGCATCCTCGACACCATCTAATCGGAACGTCTGTAAATACTTGTGGGTGCCCGCCCAGTCGAGAGTCCAGGTTGGGTGAGTGTGACGGTACAAAAATCCCCAAGCGAGATCGAGCGTAGTGAGATGCGGCAGGGCGGCAATAGCTCGTGCGAGCAATCTGAAAAACGATGCTGTCGGACGGGGTGTGTAGTCCTTGACTCCCGGGTGCGGTTTGGGTGGGAGAGGCGAGTGTTCGATGTGCAGAGCACGCGGACGGAACGTAAGACTTTGGGTGTGGTTGCCAACGGCCGAGGTTCGGGCATGGAGAGTGATGGTGCGGCAGAATCGGACAGTCTGGTCCAGAGAGAGAAGCTTGACGGTAGTGTAAAGTGCGCGAGTGGCCTCGTAGTTGACGTGGGAATTGGTGCGAGCGAGAGCTGCAAGGGAAGCTAGATCGTCGACATGGGAGAAAATGTCGGAGATGATTTCTTGTGGGACACTCGTAAGTTTGGCGGCCATAGTTGTAGAACCTAATGTGAGGAGTTGGGAGTAGCTGGCTCTGGGGGCTCCCAGGAAAAAGCAAGAGGGGCACGGAGGATATAGGGGTATGGGAGTCAAGTTGCGCTGGCACTTTTTTCATTATGAAGGCTAGCGCATGAGCTGAGATGAGACTGGCAAGGTCCTTACCGGATCCGCGTCCTTGCCATGTGAATTACAGGTATTTGACACGTCGCTGATCGACAAGAGAAGACTGAAAATTGTTGCATATACAGCCGATTGTGAGCCGATTAGAGTAATGGTGGGGAAATAGATAAAGCGCCGAAAATATATAATTCTCAATATTAGCAATCCTGAGGCTCATGAGTCTGCTTTACGTCTATAGTACGTTCAAATCCCTTTGCAGCCGCAAAACCGTTGAAACGTCCCACGCTTCGGGGACCAGTTTCAATGAAATGGTGAAATGAGCCACCCCTTGAATAAAAATCATTGGAAATAGGATGCACATAAGCGGACAACCAAAGAGCACAACGCGGACAGGCTGCGTTTTGGGGATGAACGAGGCGGATATATGATTTACGGATTTAACAGTGCATGGGTTTTAGAGTTATTATATTTCATTCATGTCACAAATACACTTATATGGCTATCATGCATTCATTGTCACCTCGATTACTTCGTGAACTGTGAGGCCTGGAAGGAATAATGAGTTAGGCGCAATGCAGAGCATATATCCCGACTTACCAAGCTCATCAAGCTGCCGAGCCCTCCACTGTTGCCGCCTCCAGTAGTAGAAGCATCTCCCATCTTGGACTAACACGTGTCGCCGAGTTAGTACCTTGGTTATAGTTCTGACATAAGAGATACATTACCTGGACTAACAACTTCATGATAGTCATAGCAGCACCATTGATAGCATCTTGCTTCTGTCCACTCGAGCTTCCTTGGGAGTCAAAAAGCTTGCTGGCTTCGGCCATAGCCAGAGCAATGAGCTGGGATTGAGTGTTTCCACTCCCGCCAGAAGATCCTCCAGAAGTAAACTGCTTCAGGACCTGAACGATCAAACCTTAGCCATCCGAACACTAGCGGTCATCTCCTAGCAAAAGCCCTTCCCTTACCTGCATGGCAGCTGCAGATCCCAGTGAGCCAGCATCGAGACTGCTGGCATTACCCTTCTGGTACGCCTCGGCGTGGGCGACTTGCACGTTTTCTTCATCGATGGGCTGTGTATGCTGGGACTACATTGAGATAGAACAATCGGTTCATCAATCTCATCCTCACGTGTTTAGAAATTGTCACACCTGATTGTGTTTGACGTATCCCATAGCACTACCAAATAACGAAGGGTCACCGGAGCCCCCAGCCTGCTGCTGTGCATTCTGGACAACGGTGTCATGGTCGACTAGGTGCACGGTTAGTGAATTAAGGCTGCGTGTCGCTCTTGAATGGCCTACTATCTGGTCCGGGATGAGAACCGTATCCCCCACCACCGCTGGGCAGGTTGTGCCCGTACTGGCCTTCTCCTTGGTTACCTGAGGGTCAAACTAAGTAACATCCAAAGCTAATAGACAAAACGGCTTACCTCCGTAGCCCTCTTGGCCATATCCACTTCCTTGGTTAGATTGACCATAGCCTTGGCCACCTTGACCAGCTTGATTACCTTGATTATAGCCTCCCTGGCTGCCTTGTCCATATCCGCCTTGCCCGCCTTGCCCACTTTGGCCGTAGCCCCCCTGGCCGCCTTGCCCATGGCCTTCAACGAGAGGCTAGTAAGTATTGATCCATGATCATGATTATACAATTGTGTACCTTGGCCGCCTTGCTGCTCCTGCTGAGACGTCTCATAGGCCTCGTATCCTTTCTTCGCAAGGTTGATAAAGTTGTCCTATGTGATGCTCGCATGAGTGAAAAATAGAATAAGAGGTTGAGTGGTTACAAACCATGTCAGCTATCAAGGATGAGATGGGGATGAAGATCCTTGCCGTGGTCTGGATATTGGCTTTATATAGCTCGGTAGCGGCAGCTACGTTACCAGCACGTGACTGATCTTCATCGCATACATCCACAGCCATGATGCACACCGGAGTTGCTTGTGCCGTACGTACTGCGGACCTTGTACCTATCCTTGATGCGTGCGGTCTTCCGAGGTGTTCATTCGATATTCCAAGGGGAGGCGAAAGTTGGACGAATATGACTTTCCATTGGGTGAGAGGTGAAAGGTATCATGGCGCTTTGATTATGTTGGTAGTGTACAAATGGCTTACAGACGAACGAATATCAAAAATAAGATGAAGGAACGGATTCAGTTCTCAGTTGCGCGCGATCTTCGGCTCTCGGCCGCAATATCCAGTCCCGGTGGGGTCATCCTTCCGACTTTAGAAGAGGCAATCGACGCGTTATCCGATGTTATTGCCTTTTCCAAGTCATCCACAGACACCCGCGCAGCGGCCGCCGGTCTGGCGTAACCCCTGGTGACCTCTTCCGAGCGGGAGTATGTAGTATGGGCAGCGACCGGTGTAGACGCGCAGCTGTCTGCTGGTGGGATGCGTGCCTTACCGAGAGCTATCGATGTCTTGAGCAGCCTCCGCTGACCTCTCTCGTAGGGATTGATGGGGTACTTCCTTGGTAGGGGTGTCGTCCATAGGTTGACAGGGGTAGTGGGACGATTGGCCAATGTAGTTCTATGGCACAAACGGAACAACAGGTGCCAAGATAAGTGGAGTGTAACTGAAGAAAAACATAGGTTAGCTTGGAGACTCGGGTAGCAATGAGTGCGGCTTACGGGCTGCGAGAGCAATTACTGATGAGGCGAGTACTGCCTTCCAATTTGAGCATAAAGCGCCCATCGACCATGTCTCGGACGGGGCCAAATCGTTTGTGCGACAGAGGGCAGAAGGGGAAGCAACGCTGGCTGTGATGATGGTTGAAACTAAGACGATGCCCAAACGGTGTCAACAGGCGTAATAGATACGATTTGTATGTTTTCACCTAGCTGTATGCACCATACCACGCCAACCCAAACGAATTCCATGTAAGCCGGGAGTGGAATGTCGAAGTGCCAGTCGACAATCAAACTCATAACTACGATGATAAAGGCTGCGCTGGAGTTCAAGACGATAATAGGTATCGTGTAATGGGAGATTCCTAGAAAGTGTCAGCTTATCTGGAGGCTTTAGTAAGGTAACTGAACATACTGGAGTATGTATCATCGAGAGTTGGCGTTGACGCCAGAGACTTGCCGGATATAGGCCCAAGGAACGATGAGGACGCCCACATGGCTCCGATTAAGGTGGTTATGGTCGCAATTCCTGCGGCGAGATGGTCGATTTGTGTCCGGGAGGTGATTAAATCTCATAGACTTACCCATAACTAGATGGCGAAACCCGGTTCGGTCGAGGTGAGAGCTGGACATGGTTTCAAGACCTTGTTGAATGCTATTTCTGGTGTAGAGAACGTGGTTTTGACAGAAAACTACTATGAGAAGTGGAGCGCCACTAGTGCACCCTCCGAATTGACGAGACCACGAAGGGGGAGGAACAATAGCGACCCCTAATCCCGAGCCAACCCCCCAGCTTATATGCAACATCCACGCATGGAACCGCCAATTCGCCGGACATGTGAAGTGTGCGGGGCAACCGGGACACTCTCCCAGCCTTCGGCGTTTGTGACCAAGGTCCCCACGAGACAAAGGTGGGCTGCAAAAGGTGATTGTGTATCCGTGTTTGGTAGTGACAGTTCACAAGGGAAGCGTTCCTGGAGTCGAGATACAGGTGCCGATTTTGGAATTTGCGTGCCACCCATTGGGACGATGGCGGATTTGATCAGTGGATAGGCGAATCATTGAAGCGGTACGTGGAGAATCTCAGGTGGCTCGGGACGGGCGAAGACTAATTTTAGAGCGTTCCATTAAAAGGGTCGTTGAAAATGTTATTTGTGATTTCAAGTTTTCCGTGAGAGCCTGAAGAAAAATTCTGAATTTTCTCTTGAACGAGACCGTCATACTCCCTGTGTTCTCGAAAAACAAAGATCACTATGGTGGTGGGCCGCGGGTGCCGTTTTGCCATAGCAATCCGGGCAGCGACACTCCCTTGTGGAACATGGCTCTGCTCTCATAAAGAAGCGTAGTTAGCTTTTATACTTTTTTGAGTTTGACTTTTTTCAGTCTTAAATTGGCGGGTGGTGACTCGCATTCAGGGAGGCGCTCGGGTAGCGCTAAGCGCCAAATCGACCACAGCCACAGCTGGACACGTCTCTTCCCCTTCGTCAAGCAAATGGACAGCGATTCGCTTTTTCATCTCAAATCTCAGTTTCACTTGGGAGCCTATAGTGCGCTGACGACGAACCCGCTTCCCGAAGAGAGTTCTCCCGACTATCTCCAGACTTTATTATACACTGCTCGTTCGCATATTGCGCTCGGGGACCCTGCGACTGCTCTTGCAATCTTGCCAGAGGATGATTCTGAGCCTAGCATCAAGGCAGTTCGTGCCTTTGCCCACTATATTCAAGGACAAGACTCTGCCTCTGCTCTAGAGGAACTTCGAGATGCTAGTTTGGAGGTTGAGGGGGAGGAAGGGCCCTTGAACGGACTTGTGCGGGTCGTGGCAGCAACTGCTTTCTTGCGCGAAGGCGAAGTCGAGGAGGCGCTTACCACCCTTGGAGCTGGGACCGGGGCTAAGGATGTAGAGTGGTGGGTAGTAGAGCCATCGGTTACCTAATTTGTGTAACAACTCATGATCCGGTCTAGTGCTGCCTTGACCGTCCAGACATATATCTCTATCAACAGGTTAGACCTTGCGAAAAAGGAGTATGAGGCTGCCAAAAAGCACGCCGATGATTCGTTATTGATTCAATTGATCGAGGCTGCCCTTGGTTTGGCAACAGTAAGCGACCCGACATGCCTCTACTATGTTGTGCTTATCTAGGTCGTGATTTAGGGAGGTCCTGGCGCGACGCAGGCATCGTATATCTACACCGAACAATCTTTACTGCTGTCCTCCTCTTCAAACCCGGCTATCATTGCCGCTAAAGGGGTTGCACACCTCGTGCGAGGGCAACTACCCGAAGCTGATGCCGATTTTATCGAAGCTGAACGCGTTGGCAAGAGTGTTGATGCATCGGTTGGACGTGTGGTTGTAGCGGAACTCAACGGGAAACCTGGAGCTGGAGAAGAGCTTTTCAAGTGGGTGTAATTGTTTGCCCTACTATGTTCTTATGTCTTATTTGGCCCTCTCAGAACTTTGCAGGAGCAATACCCGACTCATCCCTACGTGAAGGATGTTATCACAAAATCCCAGTTGTTCGATGAAGCTGCCGCCAAATTCACGGTGTCGAGCGCGGCTTAGGGCATTCTACTCGAAAAAGCATACACAGGGTGCTTACAATGTTATCGAGTGACATCCACCGCTGTAATAGGCGGGTTTCGCCTTGTCCAATGAGAAAGGTTAGTATCCAGTGGGCATGATTGGTTAACGACGTTGCAAAACATAAAAGCCCGCTATTTACACGCACAAAGGACACTTTGGATGTTCCGTATCATAGCGGACCAAGGTTGGGAAGCTTCCACTGCATTAGGTTTTGGAGACGTTCGTTTACCGGCAACTCCACTTTGTCGTGTGCCCTACAACTAGCTCGGTCCAGCGCAGGATGAGAATGGGGGCAAGGGAGCCCGGCACAGTACCTGTGTCCATCCGACATTTATTTTGAGCGCTCCAGCTTGGCGTAAGTCTTTATCTTTGTTTCTCTTGTTTGCTCCCCCAACAAAGCTATAGCAGCGTCCCGATATCGGCACAAGAAAATGCTGTCTATTCAGGCCTTTGTGGTGGCTGAATGTGCAGCCTTGATCATATTAGCTGCTTTCTCTCCAATCGCAAACGCAGCTGCCGCCTATGTTCCTCAAACCCAGATTAGCGAATTAATCGTCGTCCCAAATCAGATTCCTACGCACCGTATGACCAGAAATAATATTTGGCATCACGCTACAGTCGGCCACTCTCAATCCTTCCAGCCCATACACTCTCAGTCGCGCATCAACCACGGACCCGATCCGCGCGGTACTAGTCGGGTGATACGCAGTCTCAGCTCGTGCGTGGGCTTGTTGCGCAATAGTTTCGTCGTCGGCGTCTACGAGTCCTGAATCTAGGCCGGGCGAGCGGTCCGTTTGGTCGATGATGCTGCGCAGGGGTTCTACTTGACTGAGGCGAAGCGCTAAGCGCATCCCTCTGACAAGGGCGTCAAGGTCGCGTTGCGTGCTGAGATAGCTAGATACGTCGAATAACGGGTGAGTACAGTTGAGTTGAATAGGCCAAGACTATACTCGCTTTGGGTCAATCACAGGCGGATCGAAGGGATCATTACTCCTTAGTGTAATCTTTCCTAAACTCGTGGGTCTACATACTCCGGGTGAGAAGTGGGATTAAGAAAGAAATCAGCAGTTTACTCACCTGAGTGGAATAGCCCCGATACTCATGAAATCGCCATTAGCCACAAATTCCTTGCCATGATTTTTATACCCGCTTGGCATTGCAACGAGCTCCAAGTCAGGTGCATTAGGCCCAGAGGACGAGTCTGGGCTTATAGGCGAGAGCCCAGGGAATAGTTTGGGGTCATCGGAACGGATATAACACGCAGCCTCTGCGTACTGCGGATAATATGCGTGAGTTCATTCCGCTTGACGTGGAGTGCGGCTTACGTTGCTGGTCAGCGGCCCAGTCTTGAATAAGTGGTATTGGGCTATGGCCTTGGCTCGTCTCAGAGAGTTGTAAAAGGGGTCCGGTCCGACAGGGTTGAGATAGTTGATCGACTCTCCTGGGATTGTCTGGAACCGGATGGTGACCATGGTGTGGTCCATGAGATGATCTCCGACTCCAGGCAAGCCATGGACGATTGGAATGTGATGCTTGTTTAGTTCTTCCGCTGGTCCCACGCCGGAATTCATGAGTATATGCGGGGTGTGGACAGTTCCAGCACTAAGACAACAGCTTGAAAATATGGTACGGCGAAGGTGAAAGTAAGCGTACCGAGTCGATATGATTTCTTTGCGAGCTCGAACCCGGTAACGTGGCGCATCTTTACTTCAGGCAAACTCTACACCAACGGCACGCTTCCCCTCGAATAAAATTCGCGTAACTTGCGCGTTCGTCGCTACGGTCAAGTTCTGGCGGTTTAATACGGTTTGGGTTAGGTACGCTGACTCGGCCGAACATCGAGTGAGGGAGGGTGAGATGAAAGTCATAACCTGGCGAAATGGCTCGTCAATCAGAAGGAGAGATGAACTTGGCGAAAGTCAAACCTTGGAGACGCCAAGTGCCCTCCTACATGCTGCGATGTTAATGCGATAGACCTGGAAGTGCTCTCCTACTCACTGTGCCACGTTGAGCTGTGTTACGGAGAGAAAATAAGTCACGAGCTGTACGGGTCACATCTGCACCCACATCTGGATTGTGAGGTATTCCAATAGACTCGCACGCAAATACAAACGAGCGACAAACATTCGAGTAGTTCCCTAAGAAACCAGTCTTGAAGATATATTGAATCAGTTTAATCCGAAACCCGATGAAGTATCAACCCGCCTGAACGGGGCCACCGGTGCCTCTTTTCGAGGCATCTACTGGGAAGTCAGGGTGAGGGTGGAAGGTCTCAAATTTATGAAACGACCTAGAAAATCAGCTATACGTTCTAAAGTTAGTCGTATCAACGAGTGAACCTACTTTTGTAGCTGTTCGAATTCCCATTCTTTGCATTCAGGCTCTTCAGTCGCCTTGGCCCATCCATCGTAGTCTGTCGAAGCGCCATAGTGGAACCTGCCGAGTCGTAAACATGGTCAACATCCACGTTTGCTATGATTTTGGGAACTTACAGCATGGCATTGCTGGAAGAGCCTACGGAGCGGAAGGCTATTAATCGGCTCATATCAGTCCAGCTGAGATCAAGATACTCACATCCACCTAATAGCTTCGCTGTAGCCGATGGCTAGTAATCAAATCGGTATCCGAAGGACTTGCGACAGGGCTTACCTCGGGACCAGAACAGTTCACGATTATCGCAACCGGGCTGAGGTACGGTATTGAGAGACCAATCGTGCCGTGATCTGAACAGTTTACCATAGGCAACTGGTACAACGGAAAGGTCTAGAGCAACGCCACTATCCAACGAATTTACCTCAGAAGACGTGTTATGACTGTCCAACCTGCATCTGTTTACCTTGTTCCGGCTTCGAGTAGTAATACTTTGTAGTCCGAGCGCTCCGAAAGACGTGAAGCAACAACTGACCCCGCGGTGCCTGTTCATATGTTGAGTATCAATGTCTCATTGTCTTAAACGGTATTGTAGCCCTGGGTAGTCACATACCGCCACCTATGACGATGAAATCGTATTCGTGTTCCTCTCCTGAGGTGTTGGCTCCGTCCGCTAGCTTTCCGACTTTCTCTGGGTCATCCACCAACCCGCGTTTTATGAGCTTCTCAGCTGATCCTCGAAGGCGAACGGCAAGCAATAATGCAAGAGCGGCAGCCCCAGCCGCTGCAACGGCAAGTCGTCTCCCCTCTAGAGATAGGGACATTGCTCAGGCGGTAAAGTCGTGATACTGAGTGGACACTTCTCGATAGCCCCGAGTCCCAGGAGGGGGCAACTGTTCCAAGGCCCGGCGATGGACACTGGCACGTGGTTGATCTCCAGTCATGATTACATACGCGTCATCCCGTTTTCCTACACGACCGGCACCGGAGTCTGACTCATTAGTTCCTTAAAAAGCAACCAAAACAGTGAAGCTACCTTGATACTCTGTTGATTTGCCTTCCACCCCATCGAAAATCCAAGAGAATTATCTGCAACTGATGGTTCCATTTCCACAATTTCTGCGCGAAGCTACCCGACAGAAGGTCTCCTTGCCCCAAATCTATAATGAGACTCCAACTAAACACTTGTCACCCGAGAACAGACTCCAGGGCCAAATACTCCACATCATTCCACTACCTTTTCGCACAAGTCACCCTCAATCGCAGGAAGCGCCGAGGTTGAGTGGTGGCCTAGTTTTCACCTTAGGGGAGACCAATCCGCGTCTAAAAGTGCAACGCCAGAGGCTGTACTTTTATTCATTCCAGGTAAGTATAATCGAATCAATCAGTTCCGCCTCCTGTAGTGACGATGTGCAACAGGCAACCCAGGGCTTGTCGAATTTTACACCGAGTTCCTGGAGGATGTGCACCAGACTATCAACAACGAAGGAATACAACTAACCATATTTGTCCGAGGTCATATTGGGCATGCGCCTGGCTTACTGCCCGCGAAAAGTAGTCCATGGTCTGTTGGATTGGACTCTCAAGTCGCCAGCACCATCGAACTATATGATTCGATCCAAGACGCATACGGGCCAACCGTTAAAATAGTGCTCGCGGGACATTCCGTAGGCGCTTGGATTGCAACACAGGTGGGATTTATATGGCACTAGCACCAGATCTGTAAAGCTGAGTGAGTCTAAGTTATGCATGCACGCCCCAATACTGTGAAGGCCGCGTTCCTACTATTCCCAACAGTAAGTAATATTGCATCCACACCTGATGGACGAAAGTTGTCGGTAAGCATGATTTGTCCCCTTGGCCACTGCGCTACGCTACTAACGAAAATACCAATATAGTGGCTATTCTACCGGCCCATTCCAACCCTTGTATCTTTGTTTACTCGCCTCCTGACTGTTCCGCCACTGTCCTTCGTCCCACACACCCTTCCGTACCTCCCAAATTTCCGTAATTTCCCACCTGCCCAACTAGCCATCATCAAGTCACTCATAACTTCACCTCACGTGGTCTACTCAGCGCTGACTATGGCTCACGATGAGATGAATACCATCGGCTCTCTCGGTAGTGCGCCTTCCACCGTCCAGGCAACTTGTGAAAGGGAACGCTCAAAGATATATGCATGCTTTGCGGCCAAGGACGAGTGGGTTGGAGAGGAGGTGGAGAGTGTCAGGAGGATGCTGGACGACCACAGGGTGATCGTGCGGGGCGATGACGTTCCACATGCGTTTTGTATCAGTGAGCGCAACTCGTTTATTTAATTCCGCGTTCATGTCTCACCCATATTTAGACCATAGCGCTGCCGTAGCAGCTACCTGCACGACCTGGCTGAAAGAGGTGATTGCACCTTGATATGTCTGAACTAGAGGCTATTACGCACCTAGAGCTGTGAACGTGTATTGCTAATTATATAGACAGCTGTGTTACCAGGAACGCGCCAGATAGTATTGTTGAACCGGGTCGCTCTAGCACTACTACGAGAGCTGGGAACATCGTGCTCGTCGCTCACCTGATGAGGCAAACTTCTGATAAATGGGTCCTGGATTGCTGAGCAGGGGCGATCTGAAGCCGAACATACCATCTTCTAATATAACTCTCCAGGTAAATCTAAACTACTTGCAGATAGAATCAAGTCGTGCTGACCAATAAATGGGACGGAACAGATTATGACGGAGAGTTGAAGCCGAATTGTTCACGATGTGAGTCCGCTTCGTTGGCTTTTAGAAACAAACACGACAAGCCTAAGTTACTTGTGACATCAGACTCTTGACAAGCCTAGCGCATTCGACCCCAATCATTTGCCATTGATGTCCACCTCCCGTTGGGTGAATGGCAAGAAGATCAACTACCTGTGGATGGGCGATACGCAAGGCGTTGAGGCATCGCATAACAATAACGTAAATTTTAAGGCGCAAGGAGGCAAGCGAGCTCCATCCGAACATGCGAGAACCGTTCTGTCTTGGGTGTACCCACATGAAGTCAACACCCGAGAAGCCTGTGGTGCAGTTAAACCCATCTAATGGTGCCCATGCCGCACTTCCCGTCCGAGGGCGAATTATCTCCAAAGCAAAGTTCATACACAACGGTTTCGGTCCAAACATCAAGTATCTGTACCTCAGTTACTCCTCCGCGTATAATCTCGCTTTGGGCCAATCCTTCCTGATTCATTGGCATCTCCGATCGAGCTAGAACTGGTTTCCCCAAGAATTGCGGCATGCAAGGCACCAGGACTCGCGCTGAGCCCTCCTTGTTTATAGTAAGGCGATCGAGAAACCCGTGGTCGCAATATATAGCGCATACATCCTTATATTGGGTTGGATTCCCGTTCGGTATCCGGGTTGCGGGTGGTCGAGGCTGTATATTTTGGTAATTTTGCACTGTTCCTATACGTGTGTCTATTTAACTTAGCCCCTCCTGAGCTCCCTTTTTTTCACACGTTGCCCGGTTTGGCTTCTTTCTCTAGTTAGGTCGCGAAACTAGAAGATTTAGAAGGATAGTTAATTTTGAAGCCAGGTTATCACAGAGCAGCTACAAGTGCATTGCAATACTAGCCGAATCCACAACCTCCCTCCGTAATCAGATGGTCGGAGAGCCGCTCTGTAGCTTGTTGTCAGTATTATCATGTCACACAATTTCAACCCAGTTAAGCTTACCGCGAGTTCTTACGGGCAGCTGGTACCACTGCAGATATACTCGCCGGTGTGGCCAATCTCATGGCATGAGCAACCACGAGGGACCATAGGGGGGCCACGGGGAACAACAGGGGCAACGGCAGCAGACACAGAGGTTGCAGCGGCCAGTGCGACAAGGGCGGTGATTGTGGAGCGGATAGAGAAGTGCATGCTGGGTCTGGGTTTAAGTAACACTTAGAGAGGCAGAGAGGGCTGATGATTTTTGCCGCATAACCAGGTCTATTTATCCTTCAGAAGATGCTGTACATCGTTCAGCGCCCTGGGCACATCGGCAAAGAATCATGAGGCCGCATGTCCCAATGGAGCAAACTCCCCACTCCATATCGGTTGATACAAAGCGCACATGCGCCGGCACACGCGGTCCCTCCTTGAGCTTCTTGTCTGACAATGTAGATGTTAGGCAAATCCGACTAGATAGGGTAGCTTACCTTGTATGCAAGTTCTTTTCCATCATCAACGGTTTGATGGATTGACAAAATGATTTGACTTCGTTTACTTCTTTTCGAGCTGAGCATGTGGACCAAGGCGCATATCTGGGCTTCAACCGCAGCCGAGTGGCAGTGGGAATGGTCTTCTCCGGAGATGCAGTGATGGTTACATGTGGATGCATGGTAAATGCGGGTCGTACATCAGAAGGTTTTGTTGGTTTGGCAGCTTGTAGAGCATAGTGAGTGGCGTGTATGCGTCCTTGTTGGTGCCCTTTGTAATTAAGGTGGTGATAGGAAGGCTTGCCGTGGCTAATATGACAGTAGTTTCCTGTGCTTGAAGCGGGTGCGTATTGGCAGGGATTAGGGGACTAGCATCCACGCATCATGCAAAGCTTAGGTGCTCGGCGCACTCTACACTTCGTGGATAGATGAGCTTCATGGATTATTGGATTCGGGGTGGTAAGCCATGCGGCCCGCAACACTTGCAGTGCCAAGCCGTCGCGGTCAACTATTGCCGGGCACCAACGCCGGGCATGGTTATGTTATTTTCCTCTCTTCGGCCCCCCTAGATTCAAGTTTGATTTGTCTAGACAGCTTTGCGGGTCGTGCACGTCAATTCTAGAGCATGTAATTAGAGCTATGCTCATGTTGGTGGGTAGAGCGAAAAGGCGAGTTAGTCGGGTAAGATCTTGCCCTTTTGACCTCTCTGCGTGCTGTAGAGTAGGACGGAGCAAGGAAGTCTCAGCATAGACGATGAATACCAGGTGATTGGAGAGTTGTACGAGAAGAGTAGCGTGATAACTGACGGCTCCGGCTCCCTGAATACGGCGGCTAGTTAAGGTCCTAGTTAGGTACGGAGGGCCCAACTATTCATGTTTAGCCTCGCCGGAGTGGTTTGAAAACTGGATATTTTTTAGACGTCGTTGTGTGATCCTGCGAGCGGTTTATCAAATCAGGAAGAAAATGAGTTAATTTATCCCCAAGGCGTCCCGATTATCACTAGCCTTTGCAATCTGTCCCTGGTTTGGCAATATTTCAGCAAGTGAGTAGGCGGCGGCTCAGAGGAATTCAAGAAATCTTCGATTATATATAATTGGGGCTTCCATGCGGAGGACTCACCAAACAACTGAAAAGAGCTTCTTGAGTACGAAGGAATAAAAAAGCGCTCAGTCTAGCGGTCTGCGAGAAAACGTAGCTGGTGTTGAATGGTCAGGATTAGCACGATGCGTTAAGATTCCTGGAAGATGTTATTATAGTTTGTCGCGACCTCCTATCAGGATAAAAGAGCACACTGTTCTAGAACACGGAGGAGGCGGGTTGCCGAGCCCGAAATAGGCGCTGAAGGCATGGGAGTGTCGACGAAACAGACAAGAAATCAAATGCACAGTTTGCCAAGGTCGCGGTTGATGGTGAATAGGAATTTGTGCTAAGAGCGTACAGATCGGGTACACGTTATCAAGTTTGCGAGCGAGCAAAGATAGAGACGGAGTTTGAAGCAAATGCCGGAGGAATACGCGGCAGAGAGTGAGTCTTATCCAGGGCCAACCTGTAGACACGATGGTGAGAATCATTTTGCGACTTTAAAATAGCGGGACGTACTTTAGGAATGTCATGGTGCTCGCTAAGCGCCTCAAGCTTGGCGTTAAAGTCGTGCACTCGATCCTTATGAGTTTGAGACGCAAGCTTGGATACACGTTCGAGACGCTTGATGGAGAGGTTAGGAGGTATCCTCAAAATCACACGGCTCTCTTACCCGCTTTCGCTGTGTTTCCTCAAACCTTATCTCTGCGGGGGTCTTCTTAGAGCCAGATGGCTTGCTTGAGGATGTAGCAGCAGGGGATTCGTGCCTACTGCCAGGACCAGCCGAGGAGCTTCTGTCGTTGTTGGACTCTGTAGGTTTTGCTTTGGCAACCAAGTCATCGCCCACGATATTCTTTTTCGAGGACTTTTGCGACGAAGATTTGTGTTTCTTTCTGGGAACGGTTGCAATGCGTCAGTGACAGTTTATTCTATATGTGTTCGGCTTACTTCTTCTCCCCTCCACCTTTCAACTTGAGAGAACCTCCTGGGCGAAAGTCGTAGGCATCACTCTGCAAGTCATAGGTGGAATTTAGAAAAATGCAAGGCATCATAGGTACGGGAGGCTTACCATGATGTGCAAACGCACACTCAATGAATTGGGAGGACGCTATTGAAGGGTAAACGACGAGTTGATAAACAGTGATGTGGTGGCTAAGCGAGAGACGTGAACCGCACGTGATGGTTTCTCATGCCTTCGGCGGCTAGCTCGGAATCCGAATTCTGGGTGTCGGTTCCCGAGCTGCTCTCTCGCGTCCTCAAGAGTCGATTTTTTGGTGTAGGCGCGGCCTTCACAAACGAAGTTGGAGGGTTCAGCATCGCTGAGGACCTCGGCCTTGGCATAACCGGGTATGCTTGTCGTTTTATTTAGTCAGCACGATCATGAATTCGCCTCTACAGCTGTCGTTGCTTAACCAGAAAAAGTACGTATCTAGCGACCTATATTGTTGTGTATAGCTAATATGCTCGCTTGATTATCTGCAAAGCTACATTCGACTGCCATAATGGCTCTCCTTACTAGCCCGCTTACGATCATCCAGCAAACACCACCGACTACTAAAATATTCACCGCATGCACGGTCGTCTTCTCATTAGGATACATACTGGGGAGTTATTATGCCCCTCCGGTGCCTGGTGGGTCCTATACTATGATATCTCGCTTGGACTTCTCACATCCTAGTTTTATAGAACGGTCGCTAACGAACTGGGTGGGACCTGACCATTTCCCCTACCTCGTCGTTCTTCCTGGATCCGTATTATGGTACCCTTGGACTCTCCTGACTTCGGTGTTTGTCGAAACGCGTATAATAGAGGTAAGGCTGTTAACTCGCAAACGAGGCTGTTGCTAATGGCGTGATATACCTAGCTCGTTCTAAGTCTTCTGATCGTCCCCCCATCTCTGCGCTACTTGGAACGACTATGGGGATCTATTGAGACAGCTAAATTTATATTCGTCACCGTCGTCGCATCAAACGTAATTGCAGTAGGGCTATCATGGATAGAGTACATCGTCATTGGGAACGCGGACTTGTTCCTGTAAGTCGAGTTTGTGTAACTTTTGAGTACTTTTTAACAGGTGCCTCCTAGGTTTGGTATGGTATATAGGGGACAATCCGCATTACAAACTGGCATCTTGGTTGCCTTTACACAGCTCATACCAGAGCACCAGATACAGATATTCGGCGTCCTTACGATACGTGTAAAGGTATGTCATGAGTAATGAAGACCACGGTATTTTTCTGACTATTTCATTCCTGCGTCTTCAGAGTCTCCCCATGGCGTACGTCACTTTCTCCAACATAATGTGCATTCTTGGGTACCAGGCGCCGTTCATTCTCATCCAATTTGGCTGGCGTGAGTTGCACCTCGATTCTCCTTTCTTCATTTATTAAAAATATGCGTAGTCGTTTCGTGGACGTGGTTGCGTTTCTACAAACGCACTGTTCTTGAAGGTTCCTTGGGCGGAGTCACTACTCTTGGGGATCGCAGCGAAACGTTCGCATTCGTCAACTGGTTCCCGCCATTTGCCCAGTACGTCCCTGTCTTTGTTTATTTTGATACCAGCAAAGTACCACCCTTACCACTCTGTGCTAGCAAACCTGTCTCGATACTCTCAAATTTTGTTTATAACAACGCCGTTCGATTCAAGCTGGTCCACCCGTCTGGCTCCTCGGGGCCCGAGGGCAACGATCTAGAGATGGGTAGTGGAGGATATGCGCCTTTGCCTGGCGGTGCACGAGCAGAGGCGGAGCGAAGAAGGTGCGCTAACCTTCAACAAAATTATCCGCTGGATTAATCACACTTTTAACAGGGCAATGGCACTCAAAGCACTGGACCAGCGCATGGCGGCCGCATCCAACTCCCAGCCAACCCCACAATCTGCATCATCCTCCCAAAATCCTGTACCCAAGGGCCATGCTTCTTCAGCCTCGCGTAACCTATCTGTTACCGCTATCCCTGCTGATGCGAAGGTTGGGGGATCGGAAGAGAATGCGACAAGATAGTTGGGATGTACGAGGAGCTTGCTTGGTGTGCCGACACTTTCATTGTTCGCATGTGTTATGTCGTATTGCTTGTTACGTCTGTTGTAGGTCTGTTGTGATATAATTAGTGTTTTGCCCAAAACCACAACCGAAAATAGCCAAGGCTAAAATCCAGGAAGTTATCATAAATGAGAATTGGTGTACAGGTGGTATATATCTTGACAGCAGACAAAACTCATCTCCACATGCAGCGGCACACAAGAGTCGAAACGGGTAGGTTCAGAAGCCAACGGAGAAACACCAAGCAACTATTTTCCATTGCCGTTTAATTCAAGACCCAAGGAGCCATTAAGGTGTGCAGGTGCGTCGTCCTTATCCACGTTGCTTCCCACCGATGTCCCGTTTTGCTCGCCTTTTGCTGATTCTGGCTCAAGAGAGACCGATCCTGCTCCACTGTTGGGCGACTCCACCGCATAGAACCAAAACTATTCGAGAGAAACCGATGAGAAGCATTTGTATTGGTGAGGTAATCGCAACGCACCTTGGATCGCTTCCGGCCAGCCACGCTCTCAACTGCTACTTCCGTCGGCTTTATTTTGTTGTCCCTTTCGTGTTCAAGACTCAGTCGGTCCACGGCCAGAGGGCTAGCAGTTGCTGTTCTAGCACGTTTCACGACTTTTCCAGCGCTGATGTCGAGATCGTCGTCACCAGATGTCGTGCTGCGATTGTCCGCGGCATTTTCCGCTAGGCGAGCACTTCGCCGACCTACCGGCTTTGCGTTCTCAGCCGTGCGAGCTCGCTTACCGGCGTTCCGGGTACTACGACGTGGCGCTCCTTCGGTATCATCCTCAGGAATGTAGTCGACCATCTCCTCGTCTGGAGTCGTACGGGATGATCCTCCATTGAATTCTTCGTCTGACAAGTCGCCGTTATTTTCCTCGTAATCGTCCTCAAAATCCTATATGCTCGGTTCAGTTTATCTAAATCAGGGGCACATAGTTAACTGGGCTTACATCCGCGTTGTAGACATAGTCGGGCCGTTTGGCTTGCCGCCGTGTGCGAGTTGTTCGGAGTTCGGCCTGTGCAATCATCATGCTGCGTTTTTCGGCTCGCTTTCGAGCTCTCTCGAGCCT
>WSTG01000360.1:0-10250 GCA_019616325.1 Ceratobasidium sp. 394
ACCTCGGTTGTGGGCCTCTACAGGAGGCCGGGGACACGTGATGCGCCCGGGTCCGTTTTATCTGCGGCCGAGTACGGCTTGTGCTTCCTCCGCTCGCTGCGTCCCACAAGCTCCCTTTAATGAAATTGGATACGAACTTCTCAAGGGATCAACTTGCAACTAATTGGCTGGGGCTTGTTTGGTTTAGGCTGGGCCCCAGTGGCGTTATCGTCGTTTACAGAAGTCTGTGGGCGTTAAGCGCCGACTGTTCACCCCAGCCACCACCCGACTTATGGCGAACGTAAATTGACCACACCACCACTTTCCAAAAAGTCGACTTACATGCCGTACAGTACCATGAATGTAAGCCTATTTGTTTGCCGCTGCGAATACGGTTTGAAGCGGATGTCCCAAGGCTCACCTGCCTAATGTCTATCGTCAGGTGTTCGATCGCTGGAAATGCGCCTATGATCAACTTGTCTCTGCCATGGATAGCTTTATGGCGGAATGCGTAAATCTTGACTTGGCACTACAACAACCTGGCGCTGGTAGTTGGTCAGAGTTGGATTCAGTGCTTGCCGTCGTCGACGCGACCGTCTCTTCGCTCGAAGCACACCCGAAAATTCGTAGCGCACGGGCGATTCTTGGTGCGACACGGAACCGATCTAGGTCGCTCGTCCCATTTAACAAACTTCCCGCCGACCTTATCGTTTACATCATGTCTTTCGTTAACAACAACTGCGCTATCGATTACTACTGGGAAATCAGTGGTGGGGAATTACAACCATTCCATCCGCTTGCTAGCGTTCTACTCGTTAACAAGCCCTTGCGAGATCTTTTGATTCGGACACCATCGCTTTGGACCCATATCGATCTATTCCCCACCGGTCCTCATGAAGAAACCTATAGGCGTTACGCCCAAGCTTGCCTGAGATACTCTGGGGAATCCCCTCTACACGTTCATATAATGGAGGATGAACCAAGTAACAGCCCTGAAATCACAAGTTTGGTCGGTCTCTTGGGACCCCACACACATCGAATCGTCTCACTTTACCTTCGACTTTCAGTAAGCCTGCAACGTAAAATCCTGCTAGGCTTATATGAAGATACCACTTCGCCTCAACTGAAGAACTTGTGCCTCGCCGACTATAGCCCTAGAGTCGATAAGGATCTTTGTGACCGGCTCTTTGACGGTCGTTTGGATGGGCTCCTGCAATCTTTACGGGGGCTTGCGATGATTGGGCGCCTTACTTCTCTGAACAGCTCTGTTTATCGTGGTCTTGCCTCTCTTAAACTCATTTCACGAATACAGCCGAGAGATAAACCTACAAAACTGCAATTTACGAATGTCCTAGCAGCCTGCCCGCAACTGCGCGTTCTTGCACTCCTTCACTGCGTGTTTGAACCAACACCTGGGGCGCCAATCCAACCCGTGTTCCTTCCGAACCTCGAGCTACACGACTTGCGACTAGCAGAAGCCGGCGGCCTTTTAGACATATTGTCATGTATAACTCTTGGGCCAAACGCAATAGTCTTTGGCATGGGCTTTGACTCGGATATGTCTGAGCGCGAAATGGCCACGTTGGAGGACTTTTTCAAGCATTCGACGGTCACGCGGCTTTGCATAGATTGCCTTCGTCGCGATGAGGGTCTGGATTGGGTATTTAGTTTCTCCGCGAGAATTTTCGCAAATGTTCAGGAACTTGCGCTTAATGGTTTCGATCTCATGGGGGGTGTGGGTTGGCGACCATTGGACACAAGACGTTTTCCAGCCCTTCATACGTTGCATTTGCTAGCATGCCAGTTTGATGCGGACATTTGCTGCCAGCTTCTCGAATCCTCCGCAGTCCAAACGCTTCAGGCAGATCTGGCAAATTATGTGGGAGACTTACTTGGAGTTGCTCCACCTGTGAAATACCGCACATATTCTTCCTTGTGCGAGGGTGAGAGTGACCTCGAATGGCCCATTTGCTTAGTGTAGTTGCCTTCTCGCCTTTTATGTGTAATTCAGACGAACCAATTATCTAAATTCGTACGAATATCTCCCAATGAGTATGTCAAAACAGGGCTGGTGCAGTTAACCCTTAAATAGCGGAGACATGCACCTTATGCTGTCAGCGCTTGTCCTTTCAACAAATGTCGGGATAAACCACACAATATTATCAGCATACAAGGACAGATTAAGTGGACATGTCGTCTCTCAGCGCGCAGGGGGTGGGTGCAAAAAGAATTAAATTGGGCGCTTAACTTCCCTAGAACTGTGGCGCTTGATCCGGGACACTAGTCAAGGTCTCGAGATTTGTCCCACTTGCCTCTCTCTGAGGGCTAATCGTTCCATGTCTTTCCGTTATTGCTTTGAATCTGTTGGGAAAAGATATGTGCATTTAGCCCATCCATATATGCCAACAATTTAACTTGCGGAACGTCCAGATGGGGGTATAGCTGAAAGTCGTTCAATTCTCACGAAATTTTGCAGGGACCTCCAGGTTGTTAGAGCGACCTCGACAATGCTTATTCTGTTGCATTTCACCTGGGAATTATGAGACAGCCGGCAAAATACTATCATACGAACTTTCGGCGCTTATATCAGGACCAGGCAAACTGCGCCGTTGCTCCCGCTTGTTTTTTGAGTAAAAATAATGAATCCAGAGGCCGTAAAAGGCAATGACGAGAGTGGGATTCGAACCCACGCCCTAGAAAGGACACGGAGAGGAAAACGAGCCTGAACCGTGCGCCGTAGACCACTTGGCTATCTCGCCTGATTTGATAGGATAAGGCCAATTTCAAGTCCCCAATCGAGTTTCGATTGTTTTGGGTCCCTGCTCTATGTTTCAGACTACCAAAGGAAGTTTTGGAGCAATAAACAGGTGTGGGACCCATACGGAGAGTGAAAGGTAATTTCGACAAGCATTCAGTTGGGTGTGGGGAAAAGAATCCAGAGATCAGTAAGTCACGTGGAAAATCAAATCAGATCGACTCCGCTAATCCTTCCAGCACTAGATACAATAGGCAAGGTAACCTCGCCCTATATATTTTGAGACAATAAACATATGAGGTCAACTCTATATGCATACCAGCTCACGAAATCGAGATAACCTGCTGGAACCGTACAGAAGGGCTTAGACACTGCAATTTGTGGCCCGCTTTGTGTATTAATAGTGTAACTTAGCTAGGTGCACTCGCATCCAATCCTATGCGCCTGTAGCCTGTGCGGGGGAGACATTCGGCTGCCCGGTGGGACGGTGGATAGTCACGTGACCTTGTCACCCTCGCCACTCTGATGACGCCACTGACTTGCCTTAGACTACCTTGTGTTTACATTTGTAGCTTAGGGTTGTTTCCAGAACACTGAAGATACCTCTCGTTTGAACCCTGCTTAGATCCCCTACTACGATGATTTTTTGCCATGCTCCAAGTCGAGACAACTCAGTCTCCTCACTTACATACTATCTCTCCCAGTGGGAATCTGCTCCACAAAGCCTGTGGGATGGCACCGATAGTGTTGGAGGTATGAGTGAAGTGGGCGCTCAATTATAGAGTCCTTTCCTCTCGTATCACATGCATGTAAGTAATCGCTCGCCCTCGACCACTAGCTCGCCCCACACTGACGCGCCCTATTTCTTCTCGTCCTACTTCGACCCCTCTCTTACTTGCCCCATCCGCCGACCATCATAGTATCCCCGCTCATCTCAGCGGGTCGTGCTCACGATCCAGGCTCCAGTCACCCCGGCCGCCTTCGGCGGCTCGGGCGTCTCCCAATCCTACAAGGAGACTGGCGCAGTTCGAACTTCATCTATATTATGTACATATACCCAAACCTAATCCATTTTCTCCTTTTTACCTACACGCCCCAGGCAAGCCGCGGCGGACGCAACCGCCGGTCCCTGCAGTGCTAGACTAATATTATCATCTAGCCTCTGTTGTTTTCTCTACCTGGTTGTCAGGTTGGCAAGTGGGCAAGAGGAGATTTTGAAGGATGTATGCGACAGCAAGAATGGTTCGAAAGAGTGGCTGACGACCTCGAGACACAATCCTCAAGCTATAACTCATCCGACCCCCGGCACTGGATCTCCTGTGACAACGCCGCCAGTCCCCCCGCTGCTGGGACCAGCAGACAGCGGGTGGTCCCGGGCAAGCGACGTCGAACACAGGAGCGCAATAGATTCATATCAGAGGTGGGACGTAGGATGCTCGGGATGGGCTCGTGCTCGTGTAGGGTATTGGGGTCGCCGTATGGATATTGTTGTCGCGTCGATCTCGTTTGTTTCTCATTCCCCTTCCCATCCTCGTATAGCCCCCCCCCCCCCTTCCCATCATCACTCTCATCCTGGTCCTCCCGTGGACCCGAGATTTAATCTACCATCCAGACGCTCGCCTCGACTCTACACCCCATAAGATAATCAGCATACATCCATAGTATTGACACTTTGCGCGTACTTTTCCTCGCCTTGCTTTTCCTCTTCTTGTTCTTTTTCCGCGAACTTGCCACCGGCACCGGCATCTCGGCTTCAACAGGTTGGGCAACAGGCGGGATCTGTGTCCAAGTCGCATAGGGTATATACGCCTCAAGGACAGGTCGCCACGATTTGCCTGAGAGGCAGTTAGCCGGTCTGAACAAAAGAGCCAGCTACCTAACTCACCCCATGTGTTTGCCGAGGTCCCCAATACGTTCGTAAGTGCTTCGCCATGCTACAACCCGACATGAATAGAACTGCGAGCGCATGAACAGTGTGAGTTGCGGGTAGTCGGTGTACAGAGAACGATCACTTACTGTGAGCCAGGTTGAATATCGACCGAGCAAAGCAAAGGACCTGGCGGAGAATGAACTTGATGCAGATAATAACTAGAGTAACGGGTGCATTAGTACGTTTTGACAAAATTAAAGACGTGATGGACCCACTTATGAAGGCGATGCAGCGGATAGCAAGCAGCCCGACCAGGCACGCGCGCACATATATGACGTATGGCTCGTCGCTCAGGACGTTCAAGCTCAATGCGAACTCGTTGGAATGGGGAGGCGGCTCGTACACAATAAGCGAAGTCGGGCCCTCCAGCTCATTGAGTAGCGCAAGGTTTGGCCGATATGCGGGCAGGGTGGAGGGGGTGATTGTAGGGGCGTCGGAGGAGGGGCCAGCAGGGCACGTTCCCAGCGTCGGGGGTATACACGTGTCGACCCGCGGGAACAAACCAGCGACCCCGCATATACTCGCCACCGAAAGAATATGAAGTTTAGAACGAACAATGGGCAGCGACAATATGACGAATTCCGTCTGGAAAACATATGCAGAGGGAATAAGGCGTGCCGCGTAGCCGTCGCCGGTCCACAAGATGGACTCGTTGAACGTCTCCGGGTGCAACCACAGACCCGGGGTAGGTGCCGACTCCGTTGCGAGAAGAGGGGTAGGTGTGATAAATCTCTTGGAGAGATATTCGCGCTGTCGGTTCAGGGCATCGGCCACCCGAGTCACGACACGGCGACCAAGCGTGATGAGCCCCTCGAGACCAAAGCTTCACCGATGTCTGTAGGGCTTCGGGTGCAGGTAGGAACGCGCTGACAGGGAGCTGAAGCCTAGAACGACCGAGGCCGGCATATCTAAGGACGACGGTAAGACCATGTCAGACTATGGGCAGGCCACTTACGTGACGAAGTGCGCAGCCCGAACACTGGCATCAACAGCAGCAGCTTCAAGGTACGTAGGCAGGTCATAGGACATGAAAGTAGGGATGAGATACTTGAGGGTTGAAATTGCAAAGATGACTGGACCAAGGGGCAACATGCGGCAGGTTCTAAGGGCAGCATCGTAGGAGCGCACAGTATAAGTACCAGATAGTGGAGTGTATGAATAGCTGCTGCTTACTGTGAGCGAGGTTGAACATTGACCGAGCAAGGTGAAGGTCTAGGTGGAAAGTGAATTCGATGGAACCAAGGACTAAAATGATAGGCATGTCAATAAGCTTTGGCAGGAGCTATGGCGTATGGACTCACTTATGAAGGGCGGCACAGCAAGCGACAAGGAGTGTGACTATGTACGTACGCACGTTTATAATGATGTATGACCTATTGCTCAGGACGTTCAAGCTCCGCGCGAAATGGGCAGAATCGGCGGGTGGTTTGTACACCACGGGCGAGGTTGGCCCCTCCGGCTCGTTAGTAGCTCAATGTTTGACCTACGCTGCACAAGGTTGGTGGAGTAGGGGGCCTTGAATCGAAGAGGTCTGTCGCGTACGCACTAAGAATTGGGAGCGGATATATACTAAGCCGAACTACCGAAAGGTGGGAGAGGCAGGGTAAGTATTGGGGCGAAGGCAGGATAACTGTATGGAATATAGATAAGGGTAGGGGCAAATATGGACGACTCGTTGTAGCCTAGCCATGAGTCTCGCCGAGATAGTACGCCCGTTCACTCGCCAACAGGACCGCAGGTTGAGTATGAACCACTATGTTGAGGTGATGCTTAGATTGTCGCTGGATAGAGAAACGACGACCTTCGAGGTCTTGGCAAAGTCCAACACACGCTCGAGAACGCTGACACCTGAGCGCCATGTCGCGACAGCCGCTGGCGCGGCGTATAGGACCGTGTCGATTGCCCCCAGTGCCCCGAGGTTGGCACAAACGCGCCGATGGGTAGCTGTAGCCCGACCGGGTAAGAGCGGCATACCTAGAGAGAACGTTAGACTATGTCGAATCATAGGCAAGCGACCTACGTGGCATAGTGGGCGGCACGCAGCCCGGCGTCGACGGCAGTGATACCGGTGTAGGTGGATGCGTCGTGGGTGGTGAGGACGCAGAGAAGCAAGAACTTGGTGAGCACAGGGGTTGGGTAGAAGAACAACATGGTGGTGGATCAGGGAGGGAGGGCCTCGCAAGGTGGGGGGTTTTATAGTCTAGCATTTGCCCGGCCAAGACGTGAGGACGTAGAGAAATGGGAACTTGGATAGCGCAAGGGCTGGGTAGAAGAACTGTAGCGAGGCAATCGCGTCGTATTAGAGTACGCATAGTGAGAGGGAGGTAGAAACGACTGGGTTGTGCCGCAGGCGCGGGCAAGGCTATATACATGGAAGATAGGGGTCAGGGGTCGGACCCTACAGTCGGGCCGATCCGTCCCGCGCTCCACAACGGGAACAACATCGTGGGGGACTCTGCAAAGGAAAATCTCACCAGGGATTTACATTCTATTCTTTCCTCGGCCACAAAGCCATCCCCATTATCGCTCCTCATCTTTCTTCAGAGAAGGCTGTGAAATGTCATGTGATGAAGCCGCGTCTCGACCAAGCCCGCATATCCCGTCTCGTGGTCCGCAAATATCAACATGGGGGGATTGGGGGGTATTTTGGCACTTTATGGCACTTGCGGGGTGTAAAGGCGGGGAACAGCAGAGGAAAGCAGTTAACGCGTCGAGTCACGTGATCTCAAGCTGTCTCAAACCACCCCTTTCTTCGGCCTTTTCCCAGAAACCGCTGCATCACTGGTGGTCGGTAATTGGTTGTTCTCTTATATTCCCAAGTTCCCATGTGCTCGGTAAATTGATCGGCTATAGGAGACGCTTTTGGGGCGCTTCCTTTTCTCAGAATTCAGCTCATACGCTACGGCTCACCCCAACTTGGTTCCTGTTCGGGGGCAATCGAATTGGGTCTGGAAGCTCAGTTGATTTATGCCGTATACGCCTATAGCTTTGGTTTCATATACAGCTGAAGGGAAGGCCGGACCTACCGTTCTCTCTGCATGAGGTTCATAATTCTGAATGCTTGCCACAGAGCGGGCCGAGAACCACTTGAACAACCGCATATAGCCTACTTAAAATGCTAATAACGCGAGGTTAATAACTCTACCTAAATCTGACTTGTACGCGAGGTATGTTGAAAGCTCCGGAGCCCACGCGCGCTTCTATGACCTCAATCCGCTCCGGGTGATCTCCTATCCTGCTTCCGACCAGCTCCAAATCATGCAGGTCTGCCTGTTTGCCCGCACTTTTGCTCGATTCTCCTCACAATTTCGGGTTGAAATACCTAACTGCACCAAACGTTTACCCATGGAACCTGGGACCAAACGTTGCGCATATAGTTCCGTCGACCTCTACAGACGCGTCCGCCGATTGCGCTGCTATGCTCTGGTGGATGAAACGATCTCAAAAAAGACAGAAAACAACACATGATTCTCGTACTATTCATACATAACTAGCCCCCCAACCTCAAACGCTTTGCAATATTTATCCCCGCTAACCATCGCTGAAGCTCATAGTCTTACCCCGAATGCTCTACACTCCCTTTCTCGTCGGTGGGATCCTGCTTATGGACACCTTCAGAGCTACCAGTAAGAGCGGTTAGCCCAATTCGCTGGGAAATTTCTGCCATGCGCTCGCGGTCGGCGGCTGCAGTACCCGACGAATCCTATGGACAGATAATCAGAAAGACCCCGGTAGATTGTGCATATAAACTCACTCCAAATGCGAGGTCCATCTCTTCAAGTGTGCTGTGGCAGGGGTGGAACATTAGTCAACGGTTAGTTAGTTTGAGCCATCAAGCGACGTACAGGCCCTTGGTTTCCGGAACCTAGAAGTGTATAAGTTTTAAGATGTTGTCCGGTTGTAGTATCGGAAAGGACATACAAAGAAGTAGATGAATGCGCCTCCCATCAACGAGAACAAACCGAAAAAGATGAATGTCCCATAAGTGATGCTGATGCAAAAGTTAGTGATATTAATAACAGGAAGCAACGACAGGCACGCACTGTTCCATCATACTTGGCGTAACTTGGCCAACTGGATTGGAGGTATCAAGGAGTCAGAAGCTCGGAAACATGAATGTGTGAAACGTGACCAACCGATAAAGTTGTTCATCTTGAAGTTCCAAGAGTTAGACTCAAGAAGCAAACGGATGTGATTTGCTCACCCAATTGGACGAAGCGGCCACGGACATGCCCGGCCCACGCACGGATATAGGGTAAATCTCGGCGACAAGAACCCAAGCAGCAGGGCCTGAGTAGTCGTTTCGTCAGCGTGGGTACAAGGTTCAACAGATAATCTTTACGCACCCCAAGAGTAGCCAAACGCAGCTGCGAAGATCCACACCAAAACGCATGCGACCCATCCGGCAGCTGCGACATCTATGGTGAGCACGGATTATTTCGTCTCTGAAAAACACAAACCAGTATGACTACGCCGCGAGTACAAGGTTAGCACGGCGTTCGAGTCAACCAATCTGAAGAAAAACTTACGAAGGCCAAGAGTCGTTGAAGCAAGCATAGAGGATGGCGATGATCAAGTGGCAAACACCCATGATCACCGCGCCGCTGACGAGTACTGGCTTGCGTCCAATTTGGTCGATGTAGATCACGGCTGGGATTGTCGCGAGGAACATTCTATCGGGGAAATTGAGTATATGGGGAAATTAGATTCGGGATATGTACGAACGTGATGCCTACAACGCCAGTGGCAAGTAGGGAAATTGTGTTTCCACTCAAGCCAAGCGCCTGGAAGATGCTAGGTGCGTACTAGGAATGTTATGTTAGCAGCGTGTAGATGCCCTGACACATGAACGACTTACGTAGAGGACTGCGTTGATACCGGTCCATTGCTGGAAGAACATGGTCAAGGAGCCAACGCCAACGCGGATCAAGTAGGCTGTTCATACGGAGCATTAGATTGGCTATTGCGCATGAAGCAATGGCAACTCACTTCGGTTGGTCAATAAGCTAGTATACTTTCCGACACCTAGCTTAATCTTCGAAGCAGTTGTGCCGTCCTGATACTGAGGATACCGCTCCTTCTCAAGTTCAGCCTCGAACAAGACCTCGGCTTTGATCTCACTAAAACCGGGGTAAGTCACCACCAATGCTTGTGAAATACTTTATTAACGCACAGATACTCAATCTGGATCAGCTCGGAGTCTTCAGCTAATCCACGGGTCATGCTAAGGACTTTGATGGCCTCGGCGTCACGTCCCTGAGCCACGAGCCACCTGGGAGAGTACGGCCTATATTCGAAAGTAAAATATCAGACACTGAGGCATTTGACATTGTCGGATAATGCATACATGAATATAACGCCAACACCCAGGATGAGAGCTGGGACTAGCTGAAGGGCTAGCGGAATTCTCCATGCAGCTTCGGACTGGGTCGGCCCAGTTCCTCCGATGTAGTTTGTGCCTATATTATGGTTAGCTGATAATCTCCAGTGGCCGGCGTACTATACTCACCATAATCGATCCAGAAAGAAATCATAATACCTAGTTTGTGGATATATTAAGACTTGATTCGGAAGACGTTTAGTTGG
>WSTG01000361.1:0-19862 GCA_019616325.1 Ceratobasidium sp. 394
GAAGGTGTTTTGGTGGGCAGTCAAGCCGCTTGGGTTCAAGCCGCGCGCTCGGGCTCAGAGTTCGACTTGGTATGCCCTAATTATTCGGATAATGCTGGGAGAGCTAACCCGCAGTCGTTGAGACAGGTCTAACAGGCTAGCATCCAATGCTTCGGTCACCACACGAAACATGCCGTCCCGGCCTACCGCCAATGTTGCGCTCTCCTCCACCACAGTAACCACAGACGACAAGTTCGAGGTCACAGCCATCAAACACAACGTACTCGTCGACAAATCACACGACCTGGAAGCGCAAAAGTAGATGTATTTCTGGGGTGGGCTGGAGTGTGTCTGACTGCACACTCTAGAACATGGACCTCTTTTCCTCCGTCTCCGTATAATTCGTTTGTTGTATTGCTTATGATTGTCTTGGTCGATGTATCCATTTGCTCTGTATCGTAGGCGAATAGGATAGGTGTTAATTCCCTTCGCCGGGCCGTATTATCCGTATTCAGCTTGTTGCGAATTATGATCATAGTTTAGAATGTGCGCGCATACATGGACTAAAAATTGACATACGGGCAAAAGCGATCCGGACTAACTAGATAACATCAATGCCCCCCACGTCGAAGGTGGAGTCCGAAGCAAGAGCACAGGGGGAAAGGTAAACAAACGGTTGGGAGAGCGTCTAGCTCAGAGTTGATTGCCTGCGGTAGTTACATGATTTCAAGAACCAGATCATGGCGTGTAGAGTGAAAGAGCAGAGGGGATTCACCACGTGAATCGGACGATGATAAGTAGTATGGTCATTGTTTGTCGGGCCTAGCGAGATACTTTCGCAGCGTCACCGACATGGTGTATTTATTGTTTGATGCCTGGTAATCGAGGTTGTCTCCACACAATACGAGAGTGTAGTGGCCGCATGTAGTGTTAGTGGCTATCTTTAAACGCGGCGTTGCCCAAGGTCAAGTCGCACTGGACAGCCACCCATGCCAGCGGGGCCCTAGAATACCCGAGGATATTTTGTGCGAGGTTGAAGGCGACTGGTGGTGTTGCAAACCAATGGAACTAAGTATTCTTGAACTATTCCATGAAATACCCCACAAGCGACGTTCTGCAATCCGGCTCCTATACAACTCCTATATATCATTTGTGCCCAAAATAGTACATATTTTCAAGAGTACACCCTCTAAGCTACTAGCTCATTTACAACCTCCTTACTCGAAGACAGCGCAAGGGAAGAAATAAGCCCCAAGTCGGCTACCTTGGCACCAGAGGGGTCTATTAAAAGCGTGTTAATTGCTGAATAGTCCGACGTAAACGCCTAAACATACCCAACGACCAGAGAGCTAAAAGTACATCATTCTCTCCACGATGATTGAGAATACCCTCGGGAATCTGTCATATATATATTAGTGCGCATATACTCAGGTGGGCCGCTCGCACTCACAGGATAGATGGTTTGTGGTCCCAAATTGGAAACGTGGCTATCCAATCGCTCAGTTTTTACACATGCATTCAGTAAAAAAAGACGTACTGTCCAAATTGCCACCCATTCACGTACAACCGCGCTCGATAGTTACTATTTGGCGGGTTCTGGAATTTGAACGAAATAGTCGCATCCGTTGACCGATCAATGTTCAACGAGAATTTGGTCTTGAAGGCCCTGATCCCGGCTTTGTTAATACCTGCAAATGGCGTGCACGATGCATCAGTCTTGGACGAGTTCCAGGCCGAGGTGAACTTGTAGTTCGGGTAAATTGCGCCAATCCGCTCCACATAGAGCCCGCCTTGGTTGAGTGGACCACGAATGACATCCTTGATATCTTCGCCGTCGATATTGCCAGTAAGTTTCCAGGATGAGAAGTCCCCGCCTCCAAGGAGCTCGTAACCACGAATGCCACGAGGGCTCTGTCATTACTGTGAATAAGCGAGCGGATGGCTCTGAAAAACTACCGACCTTGTATTCATCATTCGCGTTCCAGTCCTCATGAATACCCATATTGTCAACCACAATGGTCAACACGTTCTTGCTCCCAACCGCACCGATGGGGAACGTGTAAGTCGCATTTACGAGGTCTGTTCCACCCGATGGATCGTTTTCTGGACGACCTTGCCCATAACCGAGAAAGACGCCATTCAGGAAGGCGCTGTACGCAAAGTTGAAGCCTCTGAACAAGTTTGTTAATTCTCGTCTAGTTCAGCCGGTTTGAAAAGACGCACCCTTGAACCGAAAGCTTCACCCCGCTAGCCTTGCTCTCGAACCGACCGCGATACAACAGGTTCCCTAGCATCTCCCATGTTAGTGTGCTCTCTACCACATGATAAGTTGCCCTCACCTCCATGATACCCATATTCATCCGCATACAACACTACTTTTCCAGCATACGGTTGGTGCTCTGCCGGCCGCGCGGTTGAGGTTTTAGTCGCCGTGGCCCACTGGGAGTCGTCGAACCCAACAGCAACCTCGGGGAACGAGTCTGTGCACTTCCACTCTAGCGTCTTCAAAGTCGGGAGCTTGGGCGCCAGGTCCTTGACTCTGATACTGCCTTTGAGCGTTCCGGTAGGAGTCTTGGAAACCTGGACAATCTGCCCGTTCCACGAGATTGATTTGATACTCGACGGCGCGATGACCTCGAGCTCGGTGGTAGCGCTAGACTTGAGGTCGCCAACAATA
This sequence comes from Ceratobasidium sp. 394, assembly GCA_019616325.1. Lineage (NCBI taxonomy): Eukaryota > Fungi > Basidiomycota > Agaricomycetes > Cantharellales > Ceratobasidiaceae > Ceratobasidium > Ceratobasidium sp. 394. The sequence continues at coordinate 2,657 of WSTG01000361.1, forward strand.
GCCAATGTTGAACCCTTGATCGTCGCATTCCGCACAAGGTAAGGGCCAAATACTAGTACGCTCCCGGTACGGGGGCTCAGGTCGTACCGCCCATTCCCACTCGTTTCGCTCACACGGGGCTGCCAGATCCTGGGAGCAAGCCACGATTTGTCCGCCAGCCACACGCTGGTCTTGCCAACAGTGACGCGGACGAGGCCAGAAGCTGGAGCGGGACCGGATATGATGGTTGTGCCGTTAGTAAGAGTGGCTTTAAGCGATGCAGAGCCCGAGACTGTAGGTTTCGAGTTGGAGTATAATGCTGTGGTGGTAGTTTGATTCGAGGTGTAGAGCACGATGTGGTCTTCTCCATCAATCGTAGTCCAAGTAGCGATCTATTTTACAATACCGTCAGATACATCCCGATGCTTGGATCTAGGTACTAACCTCGGCGGTCGAGTACATCATCTGGCTTTTCCCAAAAGGGTACTCGCTGACGATAATCTTGCTCTCGCGTCCGTTAAGCGCAAGTCCTGGAAGCGTGACCTCCCCCGCAGTCGTATTGATCTTGAGGTTAAAGTCCACTCGAGCCGTATTGTTATTGGTCGTCTGGCGAACGATGTATAGGTTTTGCCCCTGAGTCGTAGCAAGGTGGGTCGTGAATATTTGGCTAGAAGACGAGAGTAAGGTGCCGGTGCTAATTCGTCCTGCGAGGTGGTAGTGCGGCGTAGCGTGCAAGAAGAGACCTTGGAGCTTGATTTCAGAGAATTTTGGCGTCAGAGTACGATCCTCTGAGATAGCCTTTAGGGATGAATCGGGATAAGCCTCCCTGAATCCAGATCTGTGTCGAAACTCACCGCAGCATAGTCGTATCTGCCGCGAACAGATCAGTACCGTCTCAGATTCCAGACGAATTGACTCACGAAGTGTATACGCCAGGGTAAGCCAAGTTTCCCCAATTAGTTCCCCCATATCTACGAATCTAGGGTAAGTCATGACAGTGCCATCCATGAGCGGCACACTCACGTCATGTATAGAGATTGCAGGTATGCCCCGGCAGCATAGTTGTTCTTATAGAACACGTTGGCAAACTACCAGTATTTTGATTAGTACAGGAAGAAGAATGGTGAAGCGAACCAGCTGACCCGCTCATTGACTAAATCGTAGCATGAACCATAGCCTGGTCCTTTCCTGTGCAGCCACACGTTAACGTCGCATTCCTGATTGAACCATTTTTATGACATACCAAAAATCGATAGCCCCGCCTTGAAACTCTTTACGAACAAGTCGTTCAAGTCAGAATGTGGAGTGGCATGCACAAAGGTATCGAGGGTTCTAAACAACTTACCGGCGAGATATAATGGTTCAGCCGGGTTCACGTTTTGATGATACGTATCGTAATTCACATCAATCTCATTCCACCTACGGGTAAAGGCGGATTAAACAAACGATAGGAGACAGTTAGTTAGAAAACTCACTTAGACGGATTCGTACAATCAAAGCCAAGTGGGTACGCGTCCCAACCGTACAGATCGACCTTGGCGGCCCCAGAGGCATATCGTCCACTTGGCCAAAAGTCGTTGTAGGTTCTAAGATAAACCACTGTAAAAACGGGAAAATTCAAACGAGAGTATAAAACTCACATGGGTATTTTGTTGACCCCGTTTTTCCTCATGGTTTCGATGACTTTCCTCATATAATCCGTATGGCCATACGTATATGGGAGCTGCCACCGCGTGAGCTTGTTCCGGTCCCTTAGGAGTCGCAGGATTCGAACTCACCTCTGGTTCGGTGCCGTCTGACAGAAACTCGTTCTCACTCTGCATCAAAATTACCGGACCTGCGGGGTACTGATATGGGGCAACGTATTTGGACACTTGGCTGATATAAGGTGTCCAAGCGGCGGTAAAGTCCGTGCCATTTGAGCGCGCCCGGTCTGCCATGTTGGTTGTCCAGGCTGGCATTCCTCCTCCTGCGGTTTCGGCATTGATATACCTAACAATAATTAAGTCTAAGATAATAAGTTTCGTTGGCAGTTAGACTCACGGCCCCGGCCGAACAATAACCAATATCCCGACATCCTTGGCAATATCAAGAAACTTGGTGATTGATCGATGTCCCTCAAAGTTGAGCACACCACGTTTTCCTTCGGTGATACCCCAATGAGTGTAGATGGACACGGCGTTGAAGCCGCCAGCCTATTGGGGGCATGTTGGACGAAAACGCAAATACGAGAGGAGGTCAACCTACCTTCATCTTCTCAAGAATATCACGCCAGAGAGGGACAGAGGGGAGCCGCCAGGGGTGAAACTCTCCACTAAACCGCGAGCTAGTGAGCATCAGCTCCGAGTTGAATTAGTTCGAGACTGACCCAAAGACCATGATGCGTTTTCCGTCGAGCATGATCGAGTGCTGGTCAAAGGTGACCGCTGCGCTCGAGTTGCCGGCATAGAACCCAGCAGAACCAGGTGAGGGCAAATACCTACATAGGTAACGTTAGAAAAGGCCCATATTCGACGCTGGCTCGACATACTTTGAGGTCTGATCGGTGTTTGTCTGCCGCTCGTGAACCCCTGCAAAAGCTGGGAGAACGAGCAAGGCGCTCGCACCAAGCACAGACGACAGCTTCATGGCAAGCGAAAAAACACAGAGCCGATTCCAACCAGAAGGTTTAAATAGCTATATATGTGGTTCGTTGCGGCCCGCATGACCATCTGGGCAATTTTGTCGGCAGGGAAAAAAGTCTTCGTCGTGCGGCGAAACCAGCTTTTAGAACCGGGTGGCCGTCGTTCCTGCCCCATCTGGTTCGAAACGCCCGGCGCTTGTGGATTGATATTGCTCCAAGGCACAAATGGGGTAAATTCGGAACTCCCAGCGGACTCACCAAGACTCTCTTATGCCAGCCTATGGGAGAAGGCGCCGGTTGACGTGGTGGTATGCTCGTTTAAAAAGGCAGGCGCCAGTAATGCAGAACAAAGTGTACCAGGAATGGATACCAGGTGTTTTGGATCATGGCCGGGATCGCATATATCCAATTTCAGCTCTGTTACCCGCACCTCTAGCTCCCCTGGTACTAAGTGTTAAATCTACACTCGGGCACAGATCAGGTACTTTAAAATTCCTCGATTAAGAAGCATGCAAGCTAGGATTGCTAAGCCATCGCCAGCTCTGCAACCCCGTATGCGCATAACGCAACCTATGATGCGAAATGAGACGTAGGAGCTTGAACACTCCTTACCCAACTCGAGGATTAATGTCGGGGTACGCCAGCCGTGGGATAACTTGGCGCCACGTATTGAGCTCCCCCCGGCCCGATAGATGACCGCCCACCGGAGTCTGCTCCTACCCCTGTTACCCAACTAGTCCACATGCCGGAATCTTATTGTGTTGAGCGTCAACCCATATCCGGCTGGGATAGTTCTGCTTCTGCGCATATAAGACTTGCCCTAAATGGCCGACGAGTGGCTACCCGAGTCTCGTAGGAAACCTCCCGTTCATGCCTTAGTACTCTGTGGACCCCTGCTTTTTGCACCTTTGCGGTTCGCTCGGTTTTTCGATTCTGAGCTCGTGCCTCCGGCGTTGGACTAGTCGTTCATGTAGGTGGCAAAAGGTGTACTCCAAAAAGTCAGCTCACGTGACCAGTATGGCCACCCTGGGCGCTTGCGCGGCGGCCTTGACATGCTCACACTCCATGATTAAGTCGCATACAGAGGACTCGGATTCTACTCGACACTGCTGCTGCTCTCATGGCGTGCCAGCACTTTTTTGCTTCCTTTTCGTGCCAAGCCAACGGGCATCCGCCTAGCGGTCAGCTGCACATGGAAGTTCCAGCGCAGAACGACTTGAGGCTTAACAATTTTGCCGGCCACGAAAACTATATAGACCTGGCCTAATGGTTTTACATTTGAAGACTCTCAGACAAACTATGGCGCTCTTGGCTGCTACGATAACCCTCCGGGCTACTGCCGCTCTCGCGGCTCCTCCTCCATCTCCTGGAGTATGCCAACCCCTGGCGTCCCTTTCGTTTACCTACCCGCCAACTACCATCGCTGGTGTATCTGCTCGAGTCATCTACAAAAATTTGACGGGGCCTCGCGGCATGCGGTTCGATGCTAATCAGAACCTTCTCGTCGTTGAACGGAATAAACAAATCTCTGCATTGACTTTCCGAAACGACTCGACTTGCGTAGGCTGGGAAAAGCGTGTCGTCGTACAAAACACGGCTATCCAACATGGGATCGAGATTGGCCCTGGCAAGGGAACAAACCAGTATCTGTACGCGAGCTCTGCGGAGAACGTATTCCGTTGGGAGTATAACCCGGCAACCGTTACCGTCGTTGGCTCCCCTTTGACAATCGTTTGGAATATGACGAACGTGGGTGCGCCTTCTGGAGGTTAGTGTGACTAGTTATTCCGAAGACAAAGGCTTAAGAACCCCTCGCTTAGATCACATTACCCGCACTCTGCTTCTCGAACCCCCGGTTGGAGGAGTATCTAAAAGTTTGATCGTGTCACGCGGGTCTGCTGGGAACGCCGACGATGCTGCAGGTAAATGAACGTCTCGAGTTGAATGATTTGCATACTGACAAAATGAAATAGCCAACGTTGCTGCTGGTACGGCTCAGATCCGCCAGTTCCCACTCGACGGCATTCCCGCTGGTAAAGGTTGGGCGTGGCATCAGGGTAAAGTCCTTGGATGGGGTAACCGAAACGCGGTCGGAATCGCCCTCTCGAAAGACGGGAATGATATATGGGAAGTGGAGAATAGCTCCGACAATCTCCAATGGCGTGGTGTCGACGTGCACCAGGATAACCCAGGCAAGTGAATTTTGTGCCTCCATAAATTATGTTTATTCACGAATCCTCTGGATGCAGCGGAGGAGCTCAACCGTATCCCCCTCAAGCAGACTGATGCCATCCCAATCGCTCAGAAGTATTACGGTTATCCATCTTGCTTCACCGTCTGGGATAACTCGACTGTCCCAAATAACCCCTCTGGCCCCCGATTCACATTCAACACGGGGGAGCAATTTTCGGTCCGCAACCCTCCAACTAGTCCGACAGATGCATGGTGCGCCGACCCAAAGAACAACGTTCGGCCCGCGTTGTCCTTCCAGGCCCACTCTGCTCCGCTGGACGTCGTGTTTTATGATAGCGCAAAAGGCTCGAGTAATCAAGGGCTGACAAAGTGGAATGGGGATGCGTTTGTCAGCTTCCATGGGTCCTGGAACCGGCAACCCCCAACTGGTATGTATCCTTCGCGACAGGTTAGCCCCAATGTATCTGACTCTCTGCAATATCAATCTAGGATACAAGGTCGTGCGTATCCCGTGGGCAGCAAATGGGAGTGGCCCGGCCGCAGTGCCCAGCTCCAAAACCGGATATGAGACCGTTGTTGGCGCACCGGACCCATCCAAGTGCCCGAACCAGTGTGTCCGTCCGGTTGGAGTCGTATTCGATCAATATGGCAGGATGATTGTCAGTTCGGATGCAACAGGAGAGGTGAGATTTGAACCGAAGAAAAACTAAACGTTTGGGAGCTGACTCGTGCCGGGGTGTTAGGTGTTTATTGTTCAAAGCTCAGGCCTATGATGCAAGTACTTCTGGTTCGGTCTCGGTTCGGTCGCCGTTGCGTTAGCTAGAGATTCTAGGAAATGTGTGAAACTGAAGAATTACACCAAGCCACGTTACCTGGTGTTTCAGCTAGCGCATACACCGAGTAAATCCGCAATGCAATGGATAGATAGCACCGCCACAACGGCACACCCACGGGGACTTGAAAGTTTAAGCGTCTGTAGAATTCAGAAAAATAAGGAGCGGTATTGATACAACAGTTGGTACATTGTCTAGAAGACGGATAAATAATGGATTCATATATTTACTAACGCTTCTGCAGATCGCTAGCCGGACTCAGAGCCTCGACCTTGCTGCCCATCTGTTGGATCAAGTCGCTATAGCGCCTCTCCCCATTGTTGCCCACATTGGTGGTAGGTCCTGCGCGTAGGCCCCATTGTCCGGCTTCAGGTGTAGGCATTAGTAGGTCATACCAGGCAAACCGACAAAATTCAAGTCAGCTTGCTGATCCCCAAGATATCCACAGCAACAGCGCTCGGCGATGTAAATCTTGCGATGCTTTGAACTTCCTCGGGTCGATCGTGAGACCGGGGTAACTTCATGCACCGCTCCGCGCTGTATTTACATTTGCACAATTCAGAGGTGCTGGGACCGTCCCGAAAATTGCCAAGTTTATCCTCTCAGCTCTTGGCTGGGTCTTTACATCCCGCGAATTAGAAACATCCCACCTATGACCAAAGTCGCGAATTATATTTTTTGAAGGTCGTTAACACACCAGAATCATAGACACATCACCGAGCAAGACATCGCAATCAGTTTTGATGAGTGAAAGTATTCTGTTTACGGCAAACAGAGGTTACATGTTCCAGCTGTGTCTTCGGAACCGCCTGTGGATAAGCACGCCTTCCCCGCCGGGTATGCGTGTGCTGCTCGTACGCATATGCAAATCCGATCAGGCTCTGTTCACTGTACGCCGTACCCATGAAGGCCAACCCAAACGGAATACCCTACCAGAAACAATTCAGAAAAATGTTTTGGTGATCGCCTGAGAGCTTACCGGCGCTGGAAAGACGGTGTGGTGGCTGGAGTTTCTAGGCGTAACCTTTATGTCGTCTGGGTGGAACCCGAGAGGAACTGAAAACGCACAGGTGAGTAGCCGTTCTATATATCGAATTTAAGACTTCACCTGTCACAATGGGGTAACCAGCAATGGCCGCAATTGACGAAGTGAAGCCTGGGTAAGATGTCACTCGGGTGCCGAGTCAGGTTATGGTCGCTATCCACTCACCATTGGTTGGCAGCAGAAGCGCATCTAGGTCATGAGTTTTGAGTGCGGCATCGATTCCTTGCTCTCGGCCTGCTGCATATTTGGAATGGAGGGCAGAGTAGTACGTTGAATTGTACCCAGACGTCGACTCAGCCTCAATAAACCTAGAATTAAACAATTCAGCCGATTGACGTCGATTGAGGGACCGAGAAGCTGACATGGATTGGCCTTCATGACCTTTCGGTTTTTCCAGATTTTCGTGAGCGTTGTTGAAAGCGATCACTCCCGCTAGGGTGGTCACATTAGTTGGGACATGCTGCAAGGTCTTGAGATATCGGTTAAGGTCGACCTGTGATGATATGATTGTGAGGATAAACGCCAACAGGGGAGAGAATAGTAAACACACTTTGAAATCAACCCGGAACACCAAAACCTCGTGTTTCCAAGGTAATGTTGGTGCGCTTGGTATATCGGCAGGGTCAACAATAACCCCCCCAAGAGAACGGATTACATCCAGGGCCTTATCGAACTCGATGTTGATACTCGGGTGATTGCCAGTCAGGGAGTCGTTTGTGAATACTGCTCGAGGCACGCCGAAACGCTTCCCTTTGATTGCGTAGGCGTTCAGATAGTGGGTGTAGTCGGGTATTTCCGCTGGTGCGGTATCCGTGTAGTTATCCTGACTATCTCGTCCAGCGATAATGGACAAAATCGCCGCCGCATCTGCCACACTTCTAGCCAGGGGGCCAACAGTGTCCTGGTGGGAAGATCCAGGAATCACTGGGAAATCCAAGTATGAGGTCAAACCAGACAACTGACGTTCGATATTCAACCACTTACCCCCAGCCCTAGAGGTGAGCCCAACGGTTGGCTTGATTCCCACCAAGTTGTTGTAGCTCGATGGGCACACGATGCTCCCATCAGTCTCCGTGCCCAGTGAAGCAGCAGCCAACCCGACTGCAATAGCCACAGCGCTCCCAGACGAGGAACCGCAAGGATCAGCGCCTGGGTAATACGGATTCGACGTTTGTCCACCCCGGCCAGACCAGCCCGAATCTAGACTAACGTCTCGAAAATAGGACCATTCGGACTGATAATGACAAATAAGTCGAGATTCTAGAATAACCATTACACTGACTGACTAGATTTGTCTTTCCAAGTAAGATAGCTCCCGCTTTCCGCAGCTTCGCTACAACAGTCGCATCGCCTGGCACAATGGACCCAAGTAATGCATAGGAGCCAGCAGTCGTGTTCATTCCTGCGAATACAGCGGCAAATTTTTGATCGACGGTGGTGGCGGAACGAGTAATATAGACCACTTACCATCACTGGCTCGCGTTGCAATGTTATCTTTGACGAGGATTGGGATCCCATGCAAGCGCGAGCGCTTTCCCTTGGTGCGCCGCTCGAAGTCAAGCTCAGCCGCCTGCTCCAACGCGTGCGGATTGATTTCGAGAACCGCTCGCAGCTTCGCGCCGTTTACATCGACCTCGTTGATACGTGCTAGATACACCTATAAGTTGCGGATCCCGTGAGCCCGAGGATGATCCAGAAGCTATCGAATCTTACCGTCACTAGCTCGACGCTTGTATAATCGCCCCTCTCCAACCCGTATGCCAGTTCTTGAATTGAAGCCTCGTATAGGTCGGGGCACTTGTCAATATTTGTGCCATGGGCAAGCGATAGATCAACACCCAGGCTAATCGCAAGAGGGACCAAGAGTGATAGAGAGAGAAAACATCGCCAAAACTGCATATGTAGAAGGGGGGATAAGAGACTGGTTGAAGTAGTGGCTATTCCAACCGTGCGACCTGGCGCTGAGCGCCCAGCCGTACCCTTTCGGCTTCGGAACCGAAAGGGTCAGGGTTCTGTATAGCTGTTTCTCCCGGCCATACGTCCTTGACTACTATCCCCAGGATAACAATCAGTTTTTTTGTCAGGCTCTCCTCCACGCGCGCTCCCGCCTCGGTGCCTCTGCCCAGCCTATATAGGGATGCGGACAAGAATACAGCCCGTCTCCACAACAGGGCCGCCCTAGAGCCGGTTTTGCTTCATAGCGATACAGCCAATAGTGCACGTGATAACGTCAGAGGTCGAGAGGGTTGTCTGTTCGAGTTTCGATCGGGTTACCTCTTTTCCACCACTTTTTTGTTCAAGCAACTCTACGTTTCCTCATACGGGCGAGTCTCGGGAGCTCTCCAGCGAACGCATCTACATTACTTGTGGCATAATCACTCGCAATATTCGGCCGCTCTGCTCCAAGTGTTGAAATCTTGTCACCCGCCCAGTGGCTCGTGTAGTACTAGTGGCCGGCTCGCGTTGTCACCTCCAAAGCTTGAAACCGCCACCCGCAACAAAGCTGCATAAGGCTCACTCTGTCATTGGTGCGGGAGCGCCCAGGCGTAGTTTGTCTGTTTGATTCTCGTAGAATCGTCCAGTGTGTGTTGAGTACCTAGTGGGATATACCCTTATCCAGTGTTTGTATTAAGTGGGCAGCCGTGGACCGCAGCCTGCGGAGAGTGCACGGCCAGTACCGGGCTCGGGAAGAGCCGGCGCAGGCGCAGGTCACGTGGCTCACGCGACGACGCGACTCTTTGCGCTTCGCCACCTCACATCATGGCGGCGCCCGGCGTCGCGCGTCGCTTTTTCTTCCCACCCGCCGTCTCCCTTCCATCACGCCTCATGAGTTTGCTCGGTCGAACCCGTCCGCCCGCGAATCGTGCTCGCGGTCGGGATCCGCTCACGCTTGCGCCGCCTCTGGCGGCACTCGCGTTCCCCGACCTTGCCGGCGACTGAGCCGACCGTCAAGTCGTGCCACACCTAGCCCGAGACCGGCGCCTGCAACGGCCCCGAGGCCAGTAAGATCTTACGGACTAATCGTTTGGGAGTGCATTGCAAGGTCACTGACAACTTTCTATATGCATACAGGGTAGAGTTTATTGGAAGGAAAGCGCAGGATGAGCATGTCTGAGGTTGGCTCGTTTGGTGCTTGAATTGCGAATCGAGGAACTGGCCACAAATCTAGGCAAATAGCGGGGGTACGTTTTACCATTTGCTTGTTTGAGTGCGACTCGAGACTGAATGGCACTTCTAACCGTACGTTGAGCCCGCCCGAAACGCGCTGTTGCTCTACTCAAAAGCTCGGTCAACTCTTCTTCACCCCGCATCAGGTTGAGCTTGGTCGTCACAAATCCCCCGGCCAAATCGCCAAATGCCTTGAGAAAAGTCTAAGTCGATGGTCAATGGTACCGTATCAGTGAATCTTCGAAAAGCAACTGCACCTCCGAGTTGTCAGATGAGTCTTTCCTCTTCCGGCCCAGTACACTTACATTCGAATAGTATGAGCGTCCCCGCAATGGTCAACACTGCAGTGCTCTTGGCACCGTATTCCTTCGATGCTCTCGATACACACCTGCGCTCGTCGTAGAGGACATGGTGGAACGTTGGAAGGACGCGCCTAAATCATGTTAACGCCCCTGCTGGCTATCCGCTCACGCCTCAAGCACGTGGGTGCCTCAGATTCTTCCATATATGCGTTGAGTTTTGACTCGAGAGTATGGATGCGTCCTAAAGACACGACCCGCTATATAGCTCTACACTATGCATGTGATATCTTATATACTGGGATTATCAAAGTAAATTATGGCTCAACCGAAGGTTATCTATACCAAACGACTGCCAGGGGTGCTTGTTGAGATTGAGGAAATTCAGCGTGTCCCGGCGAGATCGGATTCGAGGTGAGGTCTACAGTAGTTACGTTCTAGGAAGCCTACCTTGCGGCAATATCGTGGTATTCATTACTGACCTTGGTATAGCGCTAGCATTCATCGCAGCAGCAAACTAGATCTGCCATTGTGGTTTCAGAAAGCGCCGGAACTGCGCGCGAGGCATGCTGAGTTAGTCAGGTCAGGTCAACCAACAAGAAGAGAGTTGCTGGGCGGGGTCTGGGACGGCCCCCTCATTGCGGGTTGGGAAGTCTGCGTTGGATCAATCGATGAGATCTAAGCCTCGTGAAATCCATGCTCCAATCACACTCAGGAGTAATTGACCTCAACTCATGTAGACTCCCCAATCACCTCGGGGCCGTCCCAGACTCGAGTTAGCCCATGTACTTGATTTGCTCGTTTCTTGTGAAGGCACAAATGGTGCGGGTTTGCTGATGCTGAGATATGATGGCGATGATCGGCGTGTGTAACCGAGGGTGTCGAGTTCAGGGGGTTAGGCAGCATGTTGTTTGGCTAGTTGGTTCTCATGATCATAGGATGAAGGCATTTTAGAACTTCTCCGGCAAAGACCTGTGGTGGTTCCTGAAGCTCAGATGTACGCACCTTCCACAGAAACCACCGCGTGGCTCACCGATCCCACCGTGTTAAACCCTACCTACAGGCTGATTGTGATATCGTTTTCAAGCTTAAGGGTTGGACCTGACGGACCTCGCCGAGTTCACCAGGCTAGATATACCTCCTTTCTCACTAGGATCTATATTCGGCACTATAGCGACCGGACCCACATATAACACCTATGTAGACCAACTTTGTTATCATACAAGATCCTAGCCCTTTGTCCGTGACATTGAAAATGGCAGAAACGGACAGAAAAGCTGGCTTAGCAAAAATGATGAGGTCTCATGCATAACTCCTCGAACAACGCGCCGACATGACTGGCGGAGGCCTTTGAGAAATCGGGGGCGAGAAGAGTTTCCGTGGAGTTGAAGGGAAATGTATATTGTTGGCCACCATCGATCACTCCTGACTGTAATCGGAGTATGGATTTCGTTAGTCTTGAATCTAAACAATTGATCTAGCGCATACATCCCGGACCCCGCCCCATTCTCTCTTGTTTGGATAGGGGCTAGTGACCTTTCTCGAGCGAGGAAGCTTCCTGACGTGTGTGAGTGCTTTCAGAAGGCGGCGGTGTTTGCCGGCGGAAGCTAACCAGCAGGCCGAAAAGCCTCATCGTTGTCGAAACTGGAGTTGAACCACACTTGGTAAAATACAGTATTTTGTTGTTGAAAGCCAGCCTGCTCAGTAAAAACTGCCCTGTGCCTCCAGAGACTGATTCTCACTAGACTAACTCGCCTGAACATGCAACAGGCGCTCCGGAGTGCTACCGAGAGCTCAAGATTGCTCCGAATCCTTTGAGAAGACTGGTTCCTCGCTTGAGATAGGGCAAGGGGAAAGTGGTAGCTCCGAGCGCTCTCTGGAGTGATCTACGGTTCTTCTGAGCTTGGGCAGGTTTGGCTGAGTGGTGGGTATACTTTGGGGCTGTATAAATACCCCCGTTCTTCTACTCCATGACAATCATATATTCGACCGACCATGTCCTCCACTACTGCAACACATGCGCCCAGGCGTGGGACTCTAATAATCGCGGGGTCCGGCATTTCTAGTGTTGCCCACATGACTCTTGAAACCGTCTCCCATCTGAAAATGGCCGACAAAGCCTTCTACCTTGTTGCCGATCCGGTCACCGAAGCGTTTATTCAAGAAAACAACAAAAATACGGCTAACCTGTCGGTGTATTACGGCAAGTCCAAGCACCGATACCAGACATATATCGAAATGGCCGAGGTGACGTGCATTTTCGTGATCCTCGGCAGGATATTAATAAGTAATGTAGGTCATTTTGAGGGAGGTTCGGGCTGGTCACAACGTCTTCGGTATCTTCTATGGGCACCCTGGTGTCTGTATGACGTCCGCACACAGGGCACTCACCTTGGCACGCCGGGAAGGATACGAAGCAAGGATGCTTCCTGGTATATCGGCTGTCGATTATATGATTGCCGATCTCGAGTTCGAGCCGGGTCATAACGGCTGCATGATACACCAAGCCACAGATCTACTTGTTCGTAATAGACGATTGAACCCTTCGGTACATAACATAATCCTTCAGCCTGCCATGGTCGGCGTTGCAACACTCGAAAGAGAGGTGATTGTCCCCTTCATACTTTACTTCTGCCTAACTCATGCTCTTAATACTCGACAGAGGTCAAAATTCCAGTTACTCGTTGACCACCTGATCCGCGATTTTGGACCCAACCACAAAGTGGTCCATTATGTTGGGGCGGAGCTCCCTCAATCGTCCAGTGCTATGGTCGTGTTTACCATCGAAGACCTTCGCAACGAAGAGGTAGCCGACCGAATCGGCAACGCCTCAACTCTCTACATCCCCCCTCGCGACATTGGCCCCATTCACCCACATGTGGCTGCACTGGGGTTCCCAGAGATGCTGGGGCTCGTGGGCGGTTCCACCCAATGGGTAGGGCCTAGGTTCGTCGATGCTGCTGATTATGGCCCGGTCGAACGCAAGTTTGTGGACCGGCTGGACCAACACGTGATCCCTGAAAACCACAAGTCTCTCCGCGCGTCAGCCTCTATGAGGAAGTTTATGATTGATCTGCAGCTTGACCCTAACAAACTGAAGGAATACAAGAAGAACCCGTCAACAGTGGCAGCATCGGTTCCAGGCCTCACTGATCGCGAGAGGTTTGCACTCGGGATTGCTGGCGAGGGTCCCATCATTACAATCATGTGGCGCACAAGTGATGTAGAACCAACCGAAGAGGAACTAGCGGAAGCCGATCTGCGGGGCTCGCAAATTGTAGCGGATTGCTGCCATGCTTCTTCCGCATTTTAACTTGACAAATGTTTGAGTAACCTGTAATCTAGCTTATCTGCGTTTGTTCAATTCAAGCATTGGTACTGACTTCATACTGGCCGCCTCCGTCCTGTCATCATTACGCCACTTATCCGTGGCTTGCGAGATAAAACCCGGGCAGAACTGATGTGCCTGCTTATGAATAGTGCTTCCGTGCCAATTGTTCAAGACACCAGAAAGATCCATTTCTGCCCGGTATAAAAATGAAACCAATGATGAATTGCGTCTTTCGTCCCCTAAAGACTCAGCCTCGCTTGTCCCGGCCTGCTCTCCGAGTTAGGTCATATAATGAGACTGTGACTGTGTATCTCCTGCTGTCGCTCTTGGAACCCGAAATTTGCAACACATCATGAACCTGGGGTAATCATAAATAAGATATATGCACATATAGCCTGCACGCATGGGCATATAATTCGTCTATGGCTGATAATTTTTGCAATAGGCAGACCCTGGGTTCGTGATGACACCCAAACAACACCAAACGCCTCGGAGACCAGCCAGCCGACTCCAACCTCAATCCTACTGTTGTGTATCGCGCCTAGTCCTTGTGTCAAGCACCTTGTGGTGATGGGCGTCCGCCGCTGTTGATCCAATATCTTAACGTTTCAGTCGCCCCGAACATGTGTCTATTGTTCCATGGCCACCTCAAGGCGTGTGCGGAGCTCAGGATCTTCCATGTGCACTGATCGACCCAGAGTACTAGTGGTATGTACCGATGATAGGCGATACTGTTTCGCAGTGAGCTCAGCACGTTGCCCGCATGTTTGTTCGCCTTGGTGCGTACCTTGAGCCGGCCATTTTTCTATAAGGCCGTCTGCTTCCACGGGTTCCTATGTCACCGTCTCCAGCACGCCCTTCTCCTTTGTAGGTTGTACGCACTACACTCCTCCGCCGGTGTCTGCTCCGCTGAGTGCATAAGACCCTAGCCTAGCTATCATACCGCTCGGGAGACGAACCACACCTATACTAAACCCTCTCACCTCGTTTGATTTCTCCATTTCTTGCACCCCTTTCGTCATCACTAGGCGCCGCGCTTCCGTCTGCTCTGATGAACCTCTCGGCTCGCCTCATTCACTGGGGGGAGCGAACCGCCGAGGGCGAACGCTTTATCGAAGGTTCATTCGCATCATCCGGGGCGCTCCTCGCCCAAGCGTCCAAATGGTTTGGCAGCAATTCAAGGGAGAGCCCCTGCCTCATGCGTTTCCATCAAGACTGGCAACACGAAAAATGCCCGGTGATGGCGTGGTACAAGCTTCAACAGATTTCTTCCACCACTATCCAGTCCATCCAACATCGCAGGGACAGTGAGGGGCCCTTCTTTCACGAGTTTCTCTTGCTTCGGCTCAGTGACGATGCTGTCTGTCGAGTCGAACGCACAGGCGAAGGTTCAAGAATAGATGCACTCCGGAACATTGGCTGCGTAGCCAACGATTACATCCAGCATTTCTCCGCTGCCTCTTACGAGGCCTTTACTCTCAACAAACCATCCGAGCTTATTGCCGAAGCCCATTTCCCCTCTGCCTTCGACATAATGGATGTTCTGGCTATTTGCTACGCAATCTACATACGACCACGCACACGAACGTATACCCTACAGCGCTTCAACTGCTATTTCCTCTGCAATACGATCTTGCTAGCACTATCCCGGCGCTTTCTGAGGTGGGAGGCGACAGTCACATCGGATACCTGGAAGAACGAGCTGAATCAAGCACTCGATCAGCTAGTGCAAGCTTCTCGCGACCCAGCGAGCAACCATCTTTTGTTTCGTGTTTGTCGTCTCTTAGAACCAGGTAACCCGGGAGCGGCGGAATTCTTCTTCAAGGTATTTCGAGATCGATTGGGTGGTGAACCTGATGCATACAACGCCTTGAAACGTGCTCTCGCCGAAACTTTGTGGCAAAGCTCCTGGACTACAAACATGAACCGTTCAATTACGGGCCACGTTAACGCCGCGGTGACGTTCGCGCTGGACGGGGCTGGCAAATGTGCTCAAGTCTTCAAGTCAGCTACCTGCGACGGAAAGAAGGTCCTCAAAGAGAAGCACGAAACGTTCTCTGTCGTAAACAAAATCTTCAACAAGCATGCCGCCGCTGCCATGTCCGACGGTGTGCGTCAGTTCACCGAAGCATCGGAGGAACAATACAGATTGGAGAAAATAGAGCGCCCACGCTCAATTCTTCGATACGCATGGGTCCACTTGGCGTCCCACGCGTTAGGCCTATGGTTTCCGGTCCAGATGCTCATGGCTAGCGACTCGGAGATGGAGGAATGGGGATTTAGAGGTAAGTAGCTTTCCCCTTGGAAGAACGGGCTGACCTGATATCGAACATTCGATATAAGACGTACTTTTGAGCAGCCCGCGCGGTGTACTTGCCGGACAAACCTTGGGGCGGCTACAGTCACGGCGATCTCTAGCCTGGATAGTTCCGTCAACAGGACCTGCACCGATTAAGGTCGGGAAAACCATGGCTATCGAAACCGCGACTACCGCCCCACCCTTTATGGTTCAAGTTAATTACGACATGGCGAGTCGATCTTTAGATAAAACACTGGAGGAGCTCGCGAGCCGGGATATGCTCACTGTTCCAAATATGACGATCGCACTTCATGCAACTTTGTGCAAAAACATCTGGGATGACTGGCTTAACAAATCACTCCGCGACATGCTCAAGGCCGTTTTACCTGACATGCTTCCGAAGGACGAGGGGATAAAGGTCAAAATCCCGATGGTTCGTCCTTTCCGTCAATTCTCCCCCTTTTGTTCAACTGAACTAACATGACGGCTGACAATCAGGGCGGCGATTCTATCGAAATGAAGAGTGTTTCTCAATATCAAGAGTACGTGCGTGAGCGAATTGAAGCTCATGCGAGACGGGTGGAAGCTTATCGTCTCGCTGCGGCTCATTTCGTCACTGAAGATATTCAAGAAGCCATGACCGCTGTATGGAAGTTGATACCTCCGGGCTATGCGAGTTGTGTAACAAGCACCTAGAGTGCGCCAGGTATAGGGCATGCTGTTTCTACGATGTACCCACTCAGCGGGCCTGATGGATTATTTGCGCATAGTTGGTAATTAGGTTCGTGTTGTGTGTCTTGTAAATGATCTCGTTGGTCCATCTTCCTCTTGTGCTCCGGACGTTGGGAATCTCGGTCCCAAGCTATTGTAACCAAGGGGGTGCAAAAAATCCGGTCAGGACACGAGGTCCATTTTGGGGGTTTGGAATGTCTAGGAGCACGATGGTGGGAATGAAAGTCAAAATCAGCATAGTAAAATGACGAGATAGGGGGGGTGACCCCCCCTCTACAGACGTTTCCTTCCTTTTATTCCACGAATTTGACTTAATATATGGGTTCTAATAACCCCAAAATACCCTCCCTCTAATAAGATTTGACTCTCAAAATCTCAATATTTAAGGCTCGAGAGCCCAAAGTAGTTATAATCGATTTTTGAACATTTGTTTTCGAGATAAGAAGGAGGCCGTTTTAGACGATCCAAGTGGCATAGAAATAATCTTTAACGGTATATATGGCGTGAGACAGCTTTTTTGGAGCTATTCACACAGTGGCGCGTGAGCTACGCCGGCCGACATTTCGTGATTTGGGAACATCGGGTCCGGCTCTTGATTTTCTGCACCCCCTTGATTGTAACATATTGTCACCTTGCTTGCCAAGGTCACTCCCCCCCCGGGTTTGTCCCATCATTTGCGTGAGGGGTCCTAAGGGTCTTTATTG
>WSTG01000362.1:0-19841 GCA_019616325.1 Ceratobasidium sp. 394
CCAACGGCGTCGCCTCGTGCCGTGTGAGTTGAAGAGAGGTGAGGCGAGTGTTGCCTTGAACTAAGCCCGGCACGTGACTTCGATAGCAAGCAATCAGTGTTTACACACCATCGGACCTTGTTTAGGGCCGGGCTTGGTACCTTTGGATACGGATGTCGCACGACCTACAAAAATGTTGTAGTACTGTGTAAGCATACATTTCGATTAATGCAGATATACAAATCCATATATGCGCCAGGATTTAGTGAGAATATGTATTTTATTTGTGAATTCTATTAAAAAGAGGTGGCCTATTGATAGAAAGTACAATTATATCCAATTTGGTCACATAATGTGCACATAATGTGGAGAATCTGGGGCTACGAGTTCCTGTGATATACACCCGTACTAAATAATATATGCTATCAAGATCCACAAGCCGAGATACGGAGGGCCAAACATTTCTGATTCACGTGACGGTGGATGACTGTATATCCTCAAGCAATTTTTAAGCTGAATGGTAAGAGAAAAAACATGCCGCATAAATATCATCATATAGGTGTGTCAAGTCAATCTTGGTTTGCAGTCCATTCGTCTGAACTCAGTTCACCATGAAGTGGAGCAGGGTCCCACCATGCTGAACGGTGACAGGTTGAGTCACCGGGGCACACGCATCCACCCAAGCATCGACCTTGCCAGTCAAACAAAGTGACCTTTGCTCCAGGCCAAATATCTCTAAGTCGGCTGTTTTGATGGGTTAGCCAAAGAAAGAAAGAAAGAAAAAAGGACCTAAAGAAATAAATGTAACGCACCGGTAGATCCACCCAAACGAATGCCCCGCCATTTCGCTGTTGTCCCTCAGCCAAAGATCTTCGTTGTCGATCCTTACACGCAAGACAGGTGCACACACTGCTAGGCTGACGGGACTTGTCGGAGCGCCTGTTTCGCCAACTGGCCCGGGGGAACCCAGGTCGTAATGTATGGTGAGCTGTTTCAGCAGGGGCAGGCGAGTGGCCAAAATGCGAAGAGACCCAAGGGGCAACTTGGACATCCCAAGGTCAAGTTGAAGGAGCTGTGGCATGTACCAGCAAAGGGCTTCAAGAGCAATTGGAGATACCGTCTGCCAACCAATCAGGCATAGAGATCGTAGAGGCAGCTGTTGCAGGGCTCTAAATGAGGGCTCAGAGAGCTCGTGGAACAGGCCGAGCCGCAGCGAAGTCAGGTTAAAAAGACTGATAGCCAGCACCGAAATTAGAGCTTGAACCCCATCCTGCTGGCTGAAAGAGCTACAAAGCGAGGCAAGCTCCAGCTGCTCTATCTGAGCCGTGAAGGTATGTCGACAAAGGAATGTAAATGGCCGTATATCGGGGCCGAGATGGACTGCTAAATGTCTGAGACGAGGGAAAACGGTAACGTCGAACGAAGTATCCTCGTGCCCGAGTGCCGGGGAAACTATGTGCAGCGTGTAGAGGTTTGGGAGCTGACTCAAAGCTTGCACGGTCGCTGAAGAGATTATGCAGCACGAAATTTCAATAGAAGACAGGCTTTGCCAGGCAACGAGTTGACCCCACAGGTCGTTGGATGGTTGGTAGACGCCCAGACTGGAAATATCGACTTGGTGCGGTGCTAATGCATCAAACATCAAGGGATTTGGGCGCAAACGCAAAGAAACTGACGACAACCTAGTTCCTACCGCCTGAATTAAAGCTGACCATAGTCGCGCGTGAATACCATGAGGGCAACCATGTGCGTCGTCATCGAAATCTCCGGGGTTCGTGCTGCAGCCAATGAACACAATCGTCTGCAGTCGTGGGAGTAACGAAGTATGAAGTGAGGCTTGTTGCTCAAAACGTTCTACTAAGTTTTCGTCAAGAGGTTCATTGCAGATGAGGGAAAGTCGTTTTATAGTTATGAAATAATCGATACTAGTCCCTACTCCAAGGGGCGAGAGTAAGTCCTTTGCGCAATATACTTCGAACCTGGTTATCTGGATTGCGATTGCATATAATAGTCGGCTGGCGAGCATCACGGCTGGCATATCAAGCTCGGGCACGGCAGCAAAGATCATGTAGAGTATCTCAACCGGGAGCATTGTTGGTGCTGTGGGGGGGGGGGGGTTATTGAAAGGTCAAGGTGGGTGCAAAAGTGCTGTGAGGCAAGCATGTGCGCTCTTAAATCGCCAACCGAACAGGATGTAGGAGATTACCTGGCTCTAAGCCTGTTTAGGAAGTGAGTCACAAGAGCTTGTTTCGCTTGTTCTAAACGCCACACCTTTCGCTTCCCACAGGGCTCACCTGCACCTCAGAGTGTCCCAAGGCTAGTAGCTTCCAGGGTACGCCAGGACCGCCCAAAATTCTAAGAGAAGCGTCATCCGAAAATCCGAGCTCACCGGAAGTCGTGCCGAGATGATCACCAAAGTTGTCATCGATAATTTGTGCACAATCTGAAAGATCATATGCAAACACTTGAGTGTGGAGATAATCCAATACTATAAGCGGGACAACCGGCGCCGATTGTCATGCAAAAGATGTATTCGGTTATTTTCATTCAATTATGCAGACTAGTCGCGAGGTTTAGTATTTCCAATCTCAACTTGCCCTTAGCCACATCATACCACCGCCGATCCCGCAGTATTCTTGACTGGTAGCGCAGAGAGCCGCAAGCAGCGAATGCGGAAGTGCACCGGGGCTCGGTTCACTGCGTTTAACCGCCTCCCTGGCTGGTATGCGGCAGCCCTGTGCCCGTCTGACGCTATGCACTTGATCCATCTAGGTACAACGAAGCATATAATCAAGAGCGTCATTCTCTGCCGGGATTGATGAAACCCCCGGTCAATGGGCCACCCACAAGGACACCGCTTGCGCGTGTGAACTGATTCATTGACGACCTCATCGCGGCGCCGGCATCATCCGTAGACGTCTTATCAGGGTTGATATGCTGCTGATGCTGCATATAATTGCAAATCAGCGCTGATAAGGCGTCTATGGATGATGCTGGGGTTGTGATGGTTTACCTCCCCTTGTTCTGTGCCCGAAGTATCCCTCAGGTATGTTCTCATTATAATACGTGTTTCTCGCTACTTCGCACAGTTTGAGCGCCTGATCCCCGGCAATGCGAAACAGTACCGGCACTTGGAGACTGTGCTTTATGTTGTGCTATTCGAGGCCTGGAGGGACAGCAACGAGATCTCTGACGATCCCCTGCCACGGAGTGGATCAAACATGAGAGCTTATGAACACCAACAGTGACAAGCAAAACAGCTTTGCACGGCTACCGCCCTCAGAGAACCCAACCAACCATCCAGTTCCTGTGCATCGGCTCGAAGCTTGAGCCTCGTTTTTTTTTTTTTTTTTGGAACGTCGTGCGCTATTGTCTACAAGGTGTCCAGATTGCTCTGTCTCGCTCGGTCATTCGGCCTGAGCTTGCTACTATGACTCGCTTTTTAAGTGTGTCTCTAGCATTTTCCATCCGCTTAATGTTGTGCTCATTTCAGTTTCACTATCTGCAACACCTCGAGGCTGGCATACCTAAGTTCGAACCTGTGTACCAGACTTGTACGTTTCCGTTAGAGCGCATGAACTGGCATGTCCGCGTCAACAATGACCGACATACGGCGGTACATTGGAGGCAACAATGGCCTGGGAGTTCATGAAGCGTGCAGAAGCGTATGGCTCGACGTGTTTATTTCACTGAAGGTTATGCGTAATGGACCCGAGCATGAGCTCCGGCGTGAGATGCTTGATGCGATACCGGCACGTGAGGCCTATTTTCGAGGTCAAGCTATGTAACTTGCTTCTTGACGAAGCTTCGACCCGGATTACGTTAGAACTCATCGCGCTCACAACTACCTCACGCCAAATTGACTGGACTAAATCCTGTGCTTTAGCTTTAAACCAACTGCGTAAGCGTTTTTCCAACTCTAAGTACTCGCTACTTACCCTGGGCAGCCATAGCTTCGTCAACACGTTGCCAACCGTGAGGATTGGGGCGTGGTGGCGCCCGAACGTCATCCGTAGGCTGGTAACCACGACCTTTGGGTTGATTCTGCTTCGGCGGCACGATGCGACGGAGAGGTGGAAGAGAGTGGCAGTGTGAGTACTCGCATCCACAGCTTGTTCTGACCGCGCGTTCACTCCAACATTGTTCTGGACAGCGTTCAAGAACACCGTCTGCCGTCGGAACACGCGGTCATTGGCACATATGGTTGCCTGGTGTTTGGGGGTGATCGTTTATGACTTGTACATACAGTAATATAGCCACCACCAGTTGTATTCTGGCATGGTAACTAAAGACACTATCTTTATTGCCCGACCGAAGAATACAAGATTGTTTTGCTCAATCAGCTAGGCCGTGGAAAGTCTCAGCCATATGCATGCTCGAATCGTCGAAGATGCTCAACAATCGAAGCAAATACCACTTGGGATCTTGTAGCGGATACCGAGAAACTCCGCGAGAAGTGAAATGTTTCCAAATGGATTGCTTTCCGCGGGTCTTGGGTGATACATAGTCCTACAGGTTCCTACCCCCTCTAACCATATTTTTAGGGATCAACTCTATCTCGATACGAGCTTTTGTACTGAAAATTTCGTTTTTTGTACACGATGGATCGTAATCGTCTTGGGGTGCACTCGACTTACTCGTTTTTGACCCCCGCACACGTAATCATTGAGCGCACCTAAACGTCACTGACTGGACACGTTAGGCACGCCCACGAAGTGGCCGATAGAATGTGGTCCAGCCTTGATCATTTTGTGGTCTAGCACATGTGACCCTGACGTTCGGATGTCTGCGTCATCAATACAACTCGTCTACACCGTCTGCCTGCTTCATATTTGTCACTTGTGTATACTGCTATACCACCAAAAGGTGCCCGTATATTACAACGACAATCAAACAAAGAAATTCTAGCTGCGATGGGTCAAAGCAAACCTTGTTGCCAAACCGCACAATCAAAAGGCAGCTGCTCACGGAAGAGCAACACAAGCACCCTGGGATATGGGCATCCTTAGAGGTGTGGTAGTTTGGCCCAAGATAGAGCAGGTTGCAAAACCGGTCGAGAGCCACCGGCTGGATTGAGAATGGCCTGATATACCGGGTAAAATCAGCAACAGGCTTCATAATCGCAGCCTCAGCAAATATTATATCAAGCAATCCGCTAGCAGCAGCAACCGAGATTACAGCACACGAGGTTAGGGGTGCTGTGGGATCCGCCATGACTTCTGCTCAAGATCATGGTCGTATGGGCTAGCGCAGCATTGATTTGACAGCGTCATGACCCGATTTCAAATTTGTCGTGACAAGACTAACCTGTCATAACTTTAGGTCAGAGGGGCTCCAATGACATAATACAGGATAAATGTGCACCTGCACATATGGAGTCTATGTGGAGCCTGACAGACGGAGAGCCCCATGTTACGCAGCTTTGACCGTCACTGACCCGAGGTCATAACTGGTCAGAACCCATTGACCCGTCAAATCAATACTGGGTTGGCCGAGCACAGTGAATTACTACCCACCTAAACATGTCAGTAGTTTTTTAAGTGCCCATTTGCCCTTTAGGTGTCCACCTAAACTTAGGTGGGTCCAACACTTCCGGGCGAAAAAGAAAAGAAAAGCGAATAAAATTTAGGTGGGCCTTACAGTTAATCGACATCATCCTCAAACCCTTACTCCTCCCGATGAAACGCCGTCCGAGAGAGTGTGTTGCTGTGGTCTATTATACTCCACTCACCCGAGGCCTTGACCCCTCGCGCCTCAACCTAGTCCACAATGTTCTCGATGGTGGTCGCATCAAGGATAATAAAAAAAGACCCGAGCTGGACGCATGAAATAAGTTCAGTAGTAGCGTCATCGTCAGCACCCTTTGCTTCGGTGAGGTAGGTGGGATGAGTGGACTTGGGATTGTGTGGCAAGACACTCACGTGATCTCCTAACTGGCAATTAGGCTATTACGCCAGGCTTGTCTCGACTTGTTCTCAACCACAACTGCCCGCTGCCGCTCTCGATTTCCCCCCTCTCAACCCATGTTCAGGCAATAATAAGGTGAGTTCATAGACCTCATTTTCATCTGGATAACCGCACTGACCTTTCATTCTCCACCTTCGCTGCTAACTAACACACGCCAGGCTGATTATCCCCGCCACCATCAACCCACCGATCCCACTGTCAATCGTGGTTCTTCGCGACCGGTACGCGATTGCGGGCTCTGGCGTGTCGTCGGTACCGGCATCAGCACACACCTCGTGTCGGCCACGACCCTTGACCTCAAGCCTATCAGCAGGGAGTGGGAGCAGGACGTACTGTACGCAGTGCAAGGATCTATGCCAAGGGTCGAGGGGCGGTTTACCGGGTCGCGGTGCGCTTAGTGCTCCGTCGAGTTTGTCCGCTCACAGAATCGGCGACAGACTCCACCCATCGTGCAACGTTACGCTGCCAATAATCTTGGGCGCGCGGTCTCGGGGCGGGTTCATCGGGCGCTGGGAGCTTGAGTTGGAGCGGTGCGGGGACAAGGGGGTCTCCATGCGGGTCGTGCTCGTGCTCGTGCTCGAGTTTTGGCGGCGGGGCGAGCGCGAGTGGGTGACAATGATCTGGCGCAGGCGTGAGCTGCTGTTTGAGCAGCGGGGCGGGGTGACGAGATACTTGGCCCCGTCGGCGCCATACGAGACCTCGGGCTGGTTGTCCGTTGGCATCTTGACACCCGTGGGCAAGACTGTGACCGTGACGGTGCGGCGCGGGGTGGGACGCGACGAGGACGAGTGGTGGTTGGTGCGGGGTCGCTGTTTTTTGCCTGGACGCGCTGGGGGTAAAGAGGCCGCCGAGGAAGCTCTTGGACCCGGGCTGGGGGCGCGTGGCGTTGGCAGCCCTCATCGGCCTTACACCCCGTCGCTTTCTGTCTTGTTCTCCCGTCTTGCTCTCTCGCCTCACTTTCCCTCGACTTCCCGTATTCATTCCACTCACCACACGTATCGCATCAAACACGCATATACCCGGGCTGGAATGGATGTGGATGGTATGTACGGATTAGGTGTGTAGGGCGGAAACGGACACGCAGATTAACTGTTGTACACACTTAAATCCACATGAAATCTCATGTATTAAACACTTCTTTTAAGTGGGACAAACATCTAAAAATACCACCTACAATTAGGTGGCAAAACATGAAAAAACGAGTGCGGAACGCAGGAGAAAAAGACCCACCTAACTTAGGTGGGCGGAGCGGAAAAAATGGCAAGTGGGTGCGGCACTTGACTCAAGTGTCGCACCCACCTAATTCAGGTGGTGCACCCGCCTGACCTTTGGTGCGCTACCCACCTGGGTTTAGGTGGGCGTCTACTCACTGTGGAGGGGTTGGCGGTGTGGCGGTACGTGATCTCTATCGGCCACTTTGTGGGCGTGCCTAACGTTTCTACTGTGTCTCCGACCAACCGACGGGCGGGCCAAGCTTTTAGTCAGCGAACAAACCACATCGATCGAATGAACGAGTTCGTGGGTTGGTGTGTCGGTGGTGCATGTAGCAACCCCGAATTTTTACAACGCGGAACTTCAGCGGGAGTGCTAGTTTTTGACCCGAACCCTGAGGTCAGGTGCGAGTCACGTGATGTTTGTTCTTAAATCGACACGTCACATGATCAGTCTTCGCCTGTTTTCTACCACCACGGCGCCTCTCATCACTCGAGTCCCGGGCGCTTAAGCTTACGGGTTTCTGTTGCGACACTGCTTAGTCAGGCACCCTCGATTAGACAACTCCACCCAGTGCAAACGGGTGGGCGACTCCAATCCTGGCTCTGCCCGCCAGCGTTGCCGCTCGAGTTCTTACCCTACAACCGCTTCGGCCACAACTTGCAGGCTTATGGCGGAGTCGCATATCCACGGGTCACACCGGCGATGTGCCCACGATCCAGACGAGCCCACTCAGTGCACACGGGTGGACGACTCTGGCGGGGTTCTGCTCCGACCCGCCCAGTGGTACTACTGAAGCCACAAGAGTTTCTGGCCGTGGCGGGTGTACGTTCTCAACCCGACGGCAAGCCGGGCGCCCACCATTAGACGAGCTCACCCAGTGCAAACGGGTGGGCAACTCTGGTCATGGCACGCTTGGCTGACGTTCGCGGGCCGAGCAACCAGATCGAACAGCGTTCCATCTCCTGTTGGATCACAATAGCGGAGTATCACACGGAAAATTGCATGCGACTGCGCATATCGAGTTTGACGTCACAAATGCAAGCGGTTGAGGACACAGCGCATGCGTGAAATAACAATAAAAATGCCAACTCCGTTACGCCATCGGGTTTGTCCCACCCAAGACCAAAATTTTGGCGTACACATATTTGATGGCAGCACTTTCGGACCCGCTCTGACTTAGATGGGCACACGTAAATGCGCGACGAGGATATCGGCTTCTATCGTGTGAACGTGAGCTGGTAGCACATACATTCAGGAGCCTTCGGTCAAGATACGGCGTCGACGGTGTTTATGGTGTTAGAGTGCTCATGCGGAAGAACCAAGCCCGATCGGTCCGGAATGTTGCTATCGATGTGGAATTATGTCAATGCCTTCATGTCATAAGATCCAATTGGTTCAGCCGCCGTGTGTTCGAGCCGCCTGTATATAGAATCCAGGAGGTTCGCCCCGTTCAATTCACCATAACAAACCTAGGCAACACCACAGCGTATACCCACCAGTATGAAGGACGAATCCAAACCGCATTCATTTCAAGAAGTCGATTGCCGAGCTCTCCGGTGGCTCCTAATAAGGTTTTCTTGTCGCGCACTCAGATTTTGACTCCCGCCTCCACAACTCTCTGGCTGGATCGATGCGACTTACCCTATGACACCCCCTGCGCTACCGCTTCGAGGTGTTTGTTTATAGACTCAAGCCGGTCATGTTGTGGTCATCGATTGTATCTTAGTGAGGATTGAAGCGTGTGCGGTACAGAAGTGTTGCCATCGAGACCGCGCCCGGAACGCATGGAATGGTACTAGTGCTCGACTCAAAGTGTGATCATAGGATAAGCAGCCCTCGGCGCAAAACCGCCATCTCCCCACTCAGCACTGAAGCGATTGGTACCAAACATAATCTTGCCCCATCGGTTTCAGACTGACGTTCTCGCATGCGCGCCTAGCCCGCGGTCTGGATGGTAATGGTTCCATATCACGCGTGCTTCGCTGTCCAGATATGTGTCGGTTGCGTTCTCATATCCTCAGGCTCTACCGCAAAGATCTTTGTCAGCGGGCAAATCCTTGCCGAAATCATAATAAGTGGTAGAGGCTTGTGACTAAGAAGTTAATCTCACGTGTAACGTGCGTGCCATGAAACACCGCTGCGGGTGCGGCTCATTTAACGATACTGTGCACAATGCGTGTTCTCGCAGTGCCTGCTTCCGACACAGGCTAACTGATCCATCAGAATCGCACAGGACATCACCGGTAACCAACCTCATCCGCCTTGCCACAGTTTTGATTGCAGCGCTGATATGGATAGACCGTTTGAGGTCTCTAGCACCCAGGCTCTGCACCCTTATCATTACGCAATGTCAATGTGAGCGTGCGCTCAAACAAACATATGCGACCTCGATATCAAGAACCGTGAGACCTCTCGGAACAGCTGGTTTGGCACAACATGCGATTACGATGCAATTAGGCGGCTTCTCGCTGTTTCGTCGCATCGAAAGGAATGAGATAAAATGGCTAGATGAGAGAACATTCAAGCTGACGGCCAAGGGCGCTTCTCGGGCAACCCTCGATCCGCTACCTAGCTTGATGGTCCATATATGCTAGTTCCACGATCCTGGTATGAGAATCTGAACATACCTCTCCAGCCTCGATATCTCTTGCAAGAGAATTCAACTGATCGTGAAGTCCGAAGCTTGCATTACATAGTATCTATGGGGCCAGTCGCAGAGCCCATGAATATAGAGATCATGTCTCTCTTCTGAGCGTCTCTGAACAAAGTATACTTACCGCTACACCCAAACTGCTGAATCGTCTTGGACACCGAGCAATAGCCGCACAAAAGTTCCTTTGTGACGGTACAAACGAACCACCCGTCACACAGTTTTCTCCAACGCTGCACCTGTTAGCCTGGAGACCTCGGATATGCGAGTTTTCACCTGCGAGGGAAACTCTCTCAATGTGCCTGCTGAGGTGTCGTTGAACCATGGTGGGTGATAGTCGAAGGTGCCTGTGGTACTGAAGCGCTGTACTTTGTGATCAAGCAAATCCCCGTATACGAGAGACCTCAGACGGCCTGTAGGTGTGACAAGCGCTGTAATGTGGCGGATGACAGTGTACATGGATACGATACATTTTGAAGCTCAATTTTTCTTTGAGAAGGTCAAAATGCACTTCTCGGGGTTGTCCCACTTCTCTGGCGCTTACGGTGAACAAATTTATTTATGCTGGCGAATATCAGACACTACGGATCACACGAGCAGCGTCCACACGAACTGTGCAAAGCCCAATCGTTACAAGCATTCAACTAGGGCGGCTCGAGTCGCTCAAGCGCTCGAGCCGCTCGAGCCGCTCAGTAAGCTTGTCTACCATTTCATTAATTTGCAGAATCCTTTCGTAGACTTGATTAATTTTTGCATTGGTATCCCGAACTTCGTCAATAGCTCTCAGAAGGGCGTCTGTCGCTTGATCCGAGCTCAATTGAACGATGTTGGCCTTCGGGGGTTGCGCTGCGGTGATCAGATTGTCCCTTTTAACAGCTGGAGCAGATTCATTACCCCAGACGGACATGAAACTTACGATGCCTCCGTGTTCAAAGATCTTGAAGTGCACTCCATGTATATCACCCCCGGTATATGTCAATCTCTGTGAGGATTAGCAAGTACGCAGTGAGCAGCTATAGTGAGATGACTTTCAAAAACAATGAACTTACGATACCTCCGAGGGTTCCTGAGTGAGTGTGAGGGTGGTTGAGGAAACGGGCATCTGCAAGATCTTGAGTCTTATGAATGTCGGAGGTCAATGGAACATCACCAAACAAATACGCATCGCCACTTTGTAGACGGGCCAATTATATTCAGTGGAACGCCAGACTTCGCATGACCTTTATTCACATGAAAGGCTCAAAACCAGGCATTCCACCTTTCCTGTGTCAAGTTCCAAACCGCGCCGCCCAGGATGTGTGTGTTGATTGTGATTTCACAAACGAAGTAATTTCCCCGGCAGGTTTTACCAAGTATGAAAGATTGGCCGCCAGCACCTCTATGCCTCCTCCTTAGTCTCTTACACATCCGGTCTAGTCGGTCAATGAGTGGCGTGATCGGATCTTTTAGAAGCTCGTCCCTCGCTTCAATCCGATCGTGCCTCTTCTCCTGGACAGTCTTCTTGGGGCACAGGCGGGGCCGGGTTTCGTGGTGGGACTCTCGGCGCCAACTTGTATAGGTCTACCACAGAGTACCCTCGACGACACAAGCGTACCATCTGGAAATTGTGGTAAATACCAAATACATTTATACATTAGCATAAGCTATAAGTGTCCTGCCCAGCCCCTACCTCTTGGAAGCCCGAGATAGGTTCTAAGGTCGTAAATGCTCCTATGCACATCGGCCACGAAGAGCTCCGGTGATTGTCGTGGCGCTAGCGGTGGTTTCAGGGATAATACGAGTGCGGCGAGTTCATGATTTCGTGGACTGCGGCCCAACACCAGGATGTTCGCACAGACCTTCAAGGGGTGGTGCAGCTCTGCAGAAACGGACACTCGGCATGCAAAAGATGCGGGTGTGTCGCGTAGATTTGGGGGCACAGATCCCTGGGAGGGAAGGAATGTCCGGTCAACCGACCCTGCTAGCGGTTGGGACGCAGAATGAAGAGTACAAGGCAATAACGGCAGCGACGGTCTTGGAGGTGAAGCTGGGTGTGGCTCGGTGTTCTCGGCCCTCAGGAGCCAAGATACTGCAAGCTAGACATCGTACGGCAGCGTACAGGCTGCGGCGGCATCCCTGGGGTTGTCTCTGCAAAGACCGGTCCCGCAAATGAGAAGCGATATCAGGCTCCTGGGGTTATACGAGAAATTCGACGAGCTAAGACCTCGAATGTGCTTCTACTAGGTAGAGAACGAAGCATCCCGCTCAGAGTGGGGCTTTGCCGTTGTTGAAGAGTCCATTGTTCAGGGATGGAGTTGCTTTTCGTGACTGGCCATCGCACTTGTCCGGACGTGCGTTGCATCTGCATGATATGTATTTACATGTGTGTAGAAGCACGGTACTGATATTGTCGAGAAACAAGCGCGTCAAAGGCACCACTGCCGGAGAGATCGTACGAGAGAATAGGAGCTGTCGAATACCAAAGAGACAAGTCGAGAATCCAAGCGAGGCCAAAAGGAGAAAATTTTAGATAAAGGTAAGCGACAATCCCTCGTAAATCAGCCTGACTCACCAGGTTCGACGTTGACATGTTCCTGTAAAAGTGAATGTACAGTACATACATGCCATTATCAATGGTGACACACCACATGAATGCACAGACAGCAGCATATACCACCATCACCTGGCGCTGACAAAAGGCCACGAGAAGGAAAGCACTTGCAGCGCAACCACCACACCAACGTGTGCGTGGGTCCTTGTAGTACCTTTCTCTACCTACATAAACCACGATACACCTAGTCTCGGGTTGACATACAACATGAACCGAGTCCAAAGAAGACATACGAGCAGTGAGAGTCTGGAAGCTGCGTTTCGTACACGATGATAAACATCTTCCTCGACGTACAGTGGGCCGCAAATCAAAGGGGGCACATGACTTGTGGGCAGGAAAGCGGCGAGGGAGAATAAGTTGTAAGTACTGAGCTTCCAGCTATTTTCCCGCGCTCACAGTAGATAAGCCCCGCATCTGGTGGCCATAAGTTTCTAATCCATACTAATAGTTCAGCAACGGTTGTTTCCTCGTTCTCGCCTCTTGCATTGCATCCTTCCACCACTTGCGATCCATTTGCTGGCGCTTATTTACTCGTCACTAGCCTGATCTTGCTCTCGCCCGACCGCCCTCTCCCGCGTTTTTCCTCTTCGGCCTGGTTCGTGATTTGTACCCTAGTTTTACTTGGTTCCCAAGCGTTCTGTGAAATAAGATCCACCCATAACCGCTCACCTGAAATTCGGACCATCGTGGCTAGGTCTCAGAACTCTTGGAACAATTTGGCATGTGGGTAGCCACACTTTGTGGCCACTGGTAGTCGCCGCCCAGATTGCCATATACGTACATAAACAACACAAGACTTGTACTTTAGATGAAATATTTCGGTTGGCGCCGGTTGCGAAGCGAAATTCGAACGTTTAGAGTTCGAAATTCTGCGAGCGAAATGGCCTTCACGCATAGCAAAAGGCTAAGCGCCGAGCTCAGGGTCCCAGCACTAGCTCATGGCACACGCACGCAGGTAGCCGTCTTGAGCCTCGTGGAGCCTTGTTACTCTATGGCGATACCTGGATCATGGACGAGCTATTAGACGACGTTCTGGAGTGAAATGATCCATTTTTCGAGGAGCTCTATGAGGCTGAGTCCGAGGCTGGGGGCCACTCTCCGGCGATGCATGCTTTAGAAGCTTGAGAACATGGATTTATCGTTAGCAGGCGAGAAGGGCCGGGAGTGGGCGGGCAAAGCGGTAGATGGGTAGTGGTGGTCGAATCATCTTGGGGTACCGTCAAATCGACCCGAGAGTCAATTAACTCTTGTTTGACTTGGAACATAACGATTTTAGATGTTCAAGCAATGGGAGTAGTGTTTGATGTCAACGAGATCGGTGGAATTGATGCTCCTACTGGTACAGAAATAGTTTCCGGCTCTTCAGGCTTGATTTTTGGCAGATTTTTTGCGTCGCTGGTATTGTTCCCGGTCATACTGACGCTTCAAGCCTTTTGTGCTTCAGAGTGGGCTGTTTCCTCTTCTGCAGTCGCGTTTGCTGGGAGCCGAGGACGCTTGGCCGGTCGGGCTGAAAGTACTTGATTCAGGAGCGGGTTCCTGGCGGGCAAGTTCGTTCAACCGCTCGTTTAATGAATTCTGCTCGAGCAGCATCCATAGCAGCCTGTTCCTCCTCTACTATGCGTCGCTTCTTGTCCTCTATGCGCTGCTGCTCTGAGACACTGGTAAAAAAAAATTACCATCAACCTCTACACCATCGGCTTGCATGAGTCCAGCGAGGTTGCAGGAGTGAAAAGGAATCGACGTTAGTGATCCGAGGACTCCGAGCAATCAGGTTCAGAATATTGTTGAAAGTACCCACTCCTCGTCACCTTCAACTGCTGACCCCTTATCTGGTGCGCGGATACTGCTGTCCCGTGACCCAGGCTGCAATTTAATCGCTCCCTCGGTGGCAGGCAGTTCGTCATCGGGCTGGTGCCGCTTGTTTGACCTGTAAAGGGATTTACGTGACTATTGTAGGTAGACACACGCCGTAAACGTTCGAACTTGTCGATTAGCGAGCGCGTTAAGCGGCGAGACAATCCGGACAATCAAATATTAATCCATCCGGCGGCTCATAATAGAAGGTATTGTTTTTTAAATCCAGTACCCGCAATGAGAAACACATCTCTCCCGGGATGAATTGCAGGGGCAACTTATAGCCGCCAGTCATAAGGATCGATCTCAGGTTCAATATTCTCTCTAGTCAATTTATGAAGAGTACCTTGTAAGCACCGTATCAGGTGTCCAATTTAAACTCCAGGCTTTGGAGGCAAATAGTGGAAGGCGCGTCGAGAGGCACATCAAGGATCTGGGCCAATCTCTTGGTCGCTTCTAGCCTGTCGTAATGATCCTCGTCAGGGGCGTTCATAATACTATATGCACAGGATAGAATGGGCAAGTGAGCACAGGAGGGCTGCACGGCGGCCTAGAGCCTCGAGCCACGGCGAGAAAGTCGGTCGACGAGCCACAGAGATAGGACCCTGAGCTCGTCGCTTAGCCTTTTGCTAGTCTGGGACGGCCTCCTAGGAGCCGATTAAGATCCATGCTTTAGCTGAGATCGATTACTCCTGATTGTAATCGGAGCATGGTTCATTGGCCTTAGCTCTAATCGATTGATCTAAAGCATGCCTCCTTACCCGCTACTAGGAGGCTGTCCCAGACCCCACCCCACTATCTCTTCTACTCTTCTACCCGGGTGGGGGATGGTTAACCCGACTTGCCTTTTGCTACGTATGAAGGCCATTTCGTTCGCAGAATTTCGACCTCTAAACGTTCGAAGTTCGCTTCGCAACCGGCACCAATCGAAAGATCGACATCGAAAGTACAAGCCTTATATTGCTTATGTACGTATATGGCAATCTGGACGGCGACTGCCAGGGGCCACAAATTGTGGCTATTGCCACATACCAAAATGTACCAGGCGTTCTGGGATAAATTCCACCCGTGTCCGTTTCAAATCCATCACAACGGGTGGAATTCCCTTTTTCGTCCCAGAACGCTTGGGGACCAGTAACCCTAATCAATTGTTTACATCTTGTGGCCATTACCCCCGCATTGTGGTCCCTTCCCGCCTGGTTTGGCCTTCCCAGTGCCGCCGGACTGTTGTTGTTTGAGGCTCTTTGTATTGTGAGTAGTAGCTTGGACCTTGGATTGTCTGTTTACCCTGACCCGCTCACGGACCGTTCCCGGCCGATCCGCACCCTGAATCGCCCTGCATATAAAGGTCGCGTCTCATGCACGTGCTCGCCCAGCTGTTCGTCTTCACGTTCACTGAGCCGGTAAGTTTGCGTCTTCTCGGGCCGCTTTCTCGTATCTTACCTATCGTATATTTTGCTCCGTTCTTTCTTTGTTTAGGTGGATACTCTAGTAAAGCCGTTCGTTTCTACATTCGCCGAGCTGCTCGCTCCGTTCTCTCTGTGTTCGGTGCTCCCTTCCACTGCGTGCTTTTAACCCTTGATCACGAGGTACGGAGGCTTTGGTTTGTCACGGCACGATCCCGCACTGGTTCGCGCACTCCCGTGTCTTTCAGAGCAACAAATTCGAGCCGGTAAGCCTAGCATTGTACTCGTGTATGTCGTCCTGTTGTGATTGATGCTTTCTCCCACTTCAGTAAGCACCTTGTTGTCGCCTCACTCGGACCCATCTGGCTTTGAAATACTCGGCGCTCGACTCGCCCGTATCTCTCGCCTTCACCCCTACTTGAACGCCATGGCGCATAGCTGGCGTTTACAGTCTCGAGCCAATGGACAGAACCAGGACCTGAACCAAACCCACGACTACGATGTGCGAATGACCCATGCGCGCGCCAAACCCCGTGTTGGGTTTTCGTACGATTTTACGCCAGACGAAGGCAAGGAGAGTGCGGCAGCCGAGGCCAAGCCCCCCCCAGTGCGCACTCGGACGACGATTATTATTCCCGATTCGCCCCCTTCACAGCCAGTGGATCGTAAGGGTAAAAGACGCGCCGTGGACGAGGTGTTGGATCTCGAGTCGGGCGAGTGGAACTCATTGGTTGGGTCTGGTTCGAGCACGTCCGCGTTGTTAACGTTGCACCCTCGAAAGAAGGAAGAGAAGGTGTTGGAGGTTATCGAGCTTTTGTCTGATGACGAGATGGATACGGACAAGGAAGGCGAGCTAGAAAAGGTCCAGACGGTGCTGGTGTGCACCTCGTGTCGGCGTCCGTTGCGAATGGGCGGCGATCGGTTGTGGGCGCTGCGGTGTGGACATATGATTGATGCGCGGTGCTATCGCAAGTTGGCCGAGCGGCCAATTGCCCCTAAGGACATGCCCGTGTTGGACGCCGAGTTTTCAGTTGAGAGAATGACGGCGCGCAAACGGAAACGTCTGACGGCTATGAAGTCTGCTGCAATGCCTGCGCCTCCCGTGCCCCATGTCGCCGAAACGATCGAGTGGACGTGCCCTGTGGCCCTGTGTGGCCGTGCGCATTGGAGTGAACGAGTGGTGATGGGTGGAACGAGCGCGTGGCAGCCGGTGAAAGAGACCGGAGCGGTTGGTGTGTTTGTGTGAGTCCAATGATTGAAGACTTTCTTAGATCTGCGCTTGCTATTCTTGTGCTCTTTTTTCTTTTCTTTTTTCTTCTTTTTCTTCTTCATTTTTTTTTTTTTGCTGCGACTGCTGTGTTCATTTTTATATATCCGACCCGATATGTGCTTTTCATTACGACGCGCTTTGAGAGAGAGTAATAATTTATAGGACCCAGCCAAAGAACCACTTGGCACTATTGCGCGCACCATCCCGTACGATATGGCTTGCTTTCACGTATAGAGCGAGACTTTCTCTCCGGGCGAAAAACATGAGCACAGATTGCTCTGAGGTGAGTTGACCCGCGGGTTAACATGCAACTCGGCCAGCACCGGCGGGCCGATTGTGAATATTGCGGGCACTGGGACATGCGAGTACGGGTCAGCTACTGTGAGGTGATAAATTATTGTGTACGAGTGCCTTCAAGTGCCGCGACGGTCTATTAATAGACAGTTTGCGCACCACCATATTTAAAGAATATGGTGGCGCTACCTGAGGTCAACCATCCACGCAAATTAATTTCCACCCATACAGAGTGGGTTATCAGGCATGTAGCACAACATGGTAAAAGCCCCGAAATGTGTTGAGTTGGGACTCGGGGTGCCACCGTATTTTGAAATTGTGGCGGTGCTCTCCCACAAATCCTCATGGTCACAACCAAACATCAACGCCACGCCCTTATTTCCTCGAATCGAATCAAGATTTTTGGTAACGTAGCCGAGCAGCTACTTAATCTCCCATGAAAATTTTGAACCTAGTTACATGAAAGATTACCCTGTGTGTGCACAATGTTACAGCTGGTTTGACAACTAAAATTTGGAATACATCTTGATCCACTAGGAATCACCCTGCATTTGTGCATTTTGATCTTGTTATGATCTTAGTGAGCATGGCAGAACGGCATACAGAAGATAAATGGTCCACAAGTAGTCCGGTGAACATGGAAACGAATAGCTGGGCGGGGAGGGTGCGGCCAACCGTCAGGAAAACCTGCGAGGCTATGGAGCGCTCTATATCCTCGCTGGTTTTCCTGACGAACGTAAGTGGGGGCAAATTGGGGTTGTAGATCGGCGTGGAACAGTTCGGGCAATGGATCGAGCCAAACGTGAGCATCCTTGGGGTCGAACTGCGCCACAACACATGAATCAGCTGAGCCGTTGAGAATTACAACTAAATTCAAAAGAGAAAAGTGCTGACCCCCGCCAATCACATGACTATACCACAAATACAACCATGCTCAAACTGCAGACTCTAGGCCACATTGTCGCGGTGCCCAAAGTCTCCGATCAACCGTGTGCGGGAACGAGCAGGTAGCTCAGGATTTCTCAAGGGCCAGTTCGCAAGTCAAACTGAAGAGTAGCGGGCTACCTCGGGGCTCGTACAGTTTTTGGTAGGGTTATCTAGGGTGCGTTTTGACTGTAATTTGGTTTTGCAAATCGCATTTGAGAGTGACCCGCTTTTAAAAGGTTTAGGTTAGTTCGTGCCGTCAGTTATGGTCCTTTTCAGTTGTAAGTTACGGAAAGTTCAGCTACACCACCATAGTATCCGGGCCCAGTAACAATTGCAAATTTCTCTCCATTTTGAAGCCATTTGAAAGCTGTTTTTAAACCACATTTGCAAGCGTTTTGAAAACGCTCCAATACAAAAACGTACCCCAAGAGGTTATCGCACGAACGAAAGCTCGGATGAGGATGGGTTATGGCGTAAGACAGGGAGAAAACGGACCAAGCTGCGTGGTGCAGGGTCACAATGGCAAGAATTGTAGAAACTAAATGTGTATATTAGATCGTATGTAAAAGAGAGATACAAAAGAGTGTGCAAAAGAGAAAGATGGGTACGAGAGGGTGCGCCAGCGCCCCTATTTATACCCTGTAACTCCTATCGAGTCATCTGCACTCAGTGCTGCGCGTATACTGCACATACATGCTTGACTCGATTAATGACTTGTTCTAGTATGTTCTACTAAATACATGAGGTTTCTACAAGAATACAGTCAAGAACCACTTAGCCATGTTTAGCAAGGCAGTGCTACTTTCCGATGGGGTCTCCGACGGATCTAACTAGCAATCGTCGCATCCGCACAACAAGATTGAGCAAAGCTCCCTGCACATAGAGGACGAGACCGGATAGTAAGATAAAAGCACACCTTACGGGTGTCTACCTCTGGCAGCACAATTGAACGCCCTTCTCAGGCTTGTCCTATTGACCCGGAGCTTCCAAAACGCTGCTGATGTTCATCAAAACATGCAGAACCGTAGGCTGTGCGCCTCATAACTCGGTCACCTCACAACTTATTAGGTAACACCAAACCTTCACCCAGGAACGGTGTGGTGCTCTCCTGCACCCGCTGATTTTGCCCGCTTTTTTACTATTATCAGGTGTCGAGAAAACAACCAGTTGGCGAGAACTGCGCCCGCACCTGTATATAATCGATTTACGCGCCAGACGTTCGGCCAACTAGCGCAAGGGTTTTCGGCTGAGTCGGGAATCCACGAAAGATACAAGGTGGTTGAGATCAATGTTCACATGTGATGCTGACCATGACGCCGAACTGACTTTTCTCAGCATAATGCGGCCATCAGAAAGCGGTCCCAAATTTCCCTTTGTCCTCCAATAGTACTGTTTCATATCTCTTCAGCCAATAGCTTCACGCGTGCGACTGGAATCTAGCTCAATATCGCTTCTGACTGCAGTGTAGGTGATTCAACAGCCGATCCTGATGTAGAGCTCGAAACAGATGAGCAAACAATCGATTGAACCGAGTGGTCATGAGAACACAGCATAGGGATTAACGAGCAACTGGAAGCATGATATAGCCTTTCTTCCGAACGCTTAAGTGGCGCCGCCGCTCAAAACACTTCCCAAGTTGGGTAGCAAATGCACTCGGTTTACAATGGGTAACGTACAGGGGACATACAA
>WSTG01000363.1:0-17840 GCA_019616325.1 Ceratobasidium sp. 394
CTCGCTCCCAGCTATTCCACCATGTCAGCTGGTTCCCCTGCGAAAAAGAAACAGAAGTACGTACCGGACCCCCCGGCGCGCCCCTCCACCAATCTTTACGGTACGACGCCGACCCACCGCGCTAGCCATGCTCGGTCGCAGAGTCTTCCACGGGCAGACGCTGGTAACAGTCCATTCCAAGCCACGAGTAAGCAAATTATATGCGAGGAAGTTGAACGATTACGTACCGTGTTCCAGGAGCCCGAGCCATGTCGCTCCGACTCCATCTGGTTCGAGGCGCAAGTCGAGCGCGAGCCGTGGCACACTCGAATTGCACTCGCCGCCCGTCCCTGCCCAGAACTTTACTCCCGGTAAGTGTTTAGGATGCATACATCAGTGTCACTCCCTCACCAAACTCCAATGCAGATGGTGCCGTACGTGATTCTCTCGACGGCATCCAACAGCCGCCCTCCAACGTTTCAGACGATGACAAAGACCGGGAAAGTAAGCGTCTTCTTCATGAACCGCAGGCACTCGTTTATCTCACTTTTTTGTTATAAGTTCAAACGATGGACCCTCCTCCGAGTTCAAGTCCAAATCTGAGTCTGGCTCCGAGTCCGAGTCCGAGCCGAAGGCGCGAGCGCGACCGGCGAGCAGTCGGCGATCGAACTCGACATGAGCTGGAGTCCACCTCGGAAACGGAAGGGTAAGTAGCTCGTATTTCATTTTTGATATAATGGCTGACCTCTGTAGACTCTAGCATCAGCCACTTGACAGTCGATGAGCTCGAGGTGCAGATTGCCCGCTTGAATCCCGAGCTGGAGGAGCGCGAGGCGCACGAGTCGGTCGTGGCACCCAAAGCGACGCGTGCAACCCCAGCACCTGCAAAATCGTCAAAGAGCACAAAGGCTCGTGTGAAGTCGAGGAGGCCGATGTTGAGATGAAGCCAGAGGTCGACAAGGTGACTAAAAAGTTGAACGGCCAGGCAACTTCGGTAAGCATGCGACTCATATATTCGACAAATACTCACGATTTTCCCCTAGACGCATGTGCGGGAGGTGTGGAAGTCGCTAACGAATGCGCGGAATACCTACGATGTCGGTGAACCTCTCTTCGATGACGACAAGAAGCCACTCTAATGGCGCGACAACATCCTGTGCCCCTACTACGAGTTGCCGTTTGCGGTCAACTTTAAGGTCTGAGGTCAGAAGATTTACGACGGGCCGTTACCGATAAGACACACATGGACGAAGAATTTCGCGCTCACCCCGAGAGTTTATCGCGCAAAAATTTTCGCGATGCGTTGCGCAACGGGGTGTTTGCGACGATGGCGAGGGCGTGGAAGAAGGCGGAGGAGGGGAAGCTCCAGGAATGGAGCAACTAGAAGAAGGTTACGGGGCGCCAGCGGGGTCGGAAGAAAACTATGAGTACTAATAGGTTTGACGGATAATAGTACTTACCTGGTTGCAGAAAGCAAAGGGACGCAAGCGTATCTTCGAAGGGTCCAGCCTTGACCCTAACGAATTCGGTTTCCTCGTCGAGACCGACTGCCAATCGTCAGAGTACTCGGATGTCGACGACCCGAACCATTTTGCTGTCGACGACCCCAAGTACCGATCAGAGATGTTAAGTATTTTTTCTAGTTTCGACAAAGCTTGTACTTACCTATTATTTAGGCCAAATCTCTCGTGGGCGCCTTAGATCGCAAGGCAAATAGCAGGAAGAAAGGGAAAGGTTCAGCAGCGGGGGCGAAACGCAAGTTGTCATATGCCGCCGTCAACTGCGATGTGCCGCCGCCTAAAGAGGAAGATGACCCACTACCCGGGTCGTCAGCTAGCGCGAAGTGGGCCAATGATCACAAGGAGATGGAACTCACCTTTTAGCCCCACATCGAGCCCGACGAAACTCAGGCTCGTGCTCGTCTTCCACTCCAATGCTCGAACGAGACCGAGAGCAACTTCGGGGGCGACGTGCACAAGACGGTGGAATAGGGGCAGCTGGGGACCTACTGCGTGAAGCAAACCGAGAGCGAGAGCGTGGCCTAGAAAGAAACCTAGAAAGAGACCCAGAACGAGACCTAGAGTGAGACATGGAATGAGACCTAGAGTGAGACCTAGAGTGAGACCTAGGGCGAGACCTAGAGCGAGGCCTAGAGCGAGAGCGAGGCCTAGACGAGCCAGGCGCGGCAGGAGCAGCCAGGGAGTTGCCGTCTTCGAGGGCTGGGGGATCGGAGAGAGGGCTGGCATTGTCCATAATTTCTTCCTCCTGCGTTTCATTTGCCGTTTAGGGGTTCGAGGTCATCTGGGGGACGCATGGCGGCGTTCCCTTGCAGGCCTGAGGGGCCCGCGCGAGGACGATCATTGACGCGCTCGGCATGGCCATAGTCCTACCGGTGCTTCTTGATTATGCTTGTTGGCCGCTCAACCTCGACGACACCATGACAGCGACGGCAATCGCATAAGCGTTTAACTCTAAGGTACCGCTGAATACTTTGGCCGGTCTTCAATAAGGTGAGAATCAGTTCAATTCCTTATTTAATTAGCAAAGTCACCTCTTGTGCCCTCTGATGCGCTTCAGCAACACGCGCAGCATCCATGATATAGCTGGTTTTGTTGTGTTGGTGTCGGCGGCGCAATGAGGGGGCGGCGCAGTCGCGGTCAACTGAGTACAAGCCGCGACTTAGAGGATCGGCTCGCATGGCCCCTGATTAACATTAACGATATAATGACACCCTGACGATCGTATTAGCCAGACCCTCGCCACGCGCTGTCCAGGTGCGGGCCGGCAAAATCGACCAGCTCCCTGCCCAACCTCTGTCCCAGCTCC
This sequence comes from Ceratobasidium sp. 394, assembly GCA_019616325.1. Taxonomy (NCBI): domain Eukaryota; kingdom Fungi; phylum Basidiomycota; class Agaricomycetes; order Cantharellales; family Ceratobasidiaceae; genus Ceratobasidium; species Ceratobasidium sp. 394. Next base: position 2,806 of record WSTG01000363.1, read on the forward strand.
AGCCACCGGCCAACCATACACCAGCTACGCACCAGCCACGTCCCAGCCCGTCGCTTGCCCCACGGGCTAGGCCTGGTCGATTCGGCGGTGAAGTCCTGTAAGATACCAGCGTAGCCCCACCAGTCTGCACTGGTATCCGTTGGGCCTCTTTGCAGTGTCCATTACCGCCTTGCACATTGTGCACCACTCTCACAAAGCGAGCGGAACCGCCCACCCATGAAACAAAAGTGGTGAGTAACAACTTAGATCAAGCGTTAAGCATATGTTGAACACAATGGGCTTGTACCCTGCCCGAATCTCTGACTCCCGCACCACCTCCCGCCACACCCATTAGCATATATTTGTCGTCCCGTGCGTCCCAGCTCCAAAACCACAATTTGCCACCGATCCAAATACAAGCACGCACCCGTTCTTTGCAAAAATAAGTCCACTCGGTGAATCTTGTGCAGATCAGCAACCCATTAACCCACTTCAGCAGCTCCTGCACGTCGCTTAAGCAGAGTAACTTGTTCTGCTACGGTATATTTAGTCTGTAAAATGTAATTTTTCGTGTTCTGTCGTGCAATCTTTGTGCATTTGGCACATCTAAATGGGCCAACCTGCCAGTTAACACAATCTAGTAAGGCATGTACAGACACGATAATTCCAGGCCGGATTACCTTTGATTTACCCTCAGAGTGGGTGACTTGGGTATGATACCACCTAACCAGGGGCACATTTACCATTACTAGTGTAATATGACAGTTAGGGGGGAGGGGTAAATGACGGAAAATTCGCCCACCCAAAGGGTAAAGTCACGGAAATGATCAATCCCGGAGGGTTTACAGCGGCTAACACGTGCGGTTTGCCGGAATCGGGTAAATTTGCACCCAGGGTTTTCCCTCGACGGGCTCCATGAGCCGAGATTTTTTTTTTTTTGCCTGATGCTGAGAGGCGAATTTGACTCCTCTGAGGTCAAATAACAGCTCCTAAAGCCTGGGGGGGAAGCAAACTGGGTAAACTGGTATGTTTCATTATATTTCAATGAATTTGCGCGAGGAGTGTCTCCTGACAATACAAGTGCAAACAGGCGCTTACGGCTTTGTCTGTGATCTCCCTGGTTGTAGTGAACAACACGCACTGCCTTTTACTTGCAGCACGGCACACCCACTCCCTTCAGTGGCAATTTTCCCGAGGCAATCATAATGTCGAACGAGGGCGATGCTAGTAGAGCGACTAAAGGTAATCATCTTTGTTGCTACCCTACGTGGTTAACCTTTTGCGCTTTGGCACTCTACTGCAGAGCAAAACTTTCGGCTGACGTTTAATGCCAGCAGAGATCGTGTAACGTGTTTCTTAACCACTCTTTCCGCGCCTAACTGAATCAAAAATCCAGTATTGTTTCTACTGCGACAATGAAGGCCTCGTCATTCATTGTGCCACTTGTGACCGCGCGTATTGCTACAACACTATGGAGCAGACTGAAAACGCCACCAATCAAGACGTAGACACGCCTCAATCTCAATCTCAATCTTGCCTTACTGTGCCTAGCGAAATGGCTGCTAATAAACGACGGATGCTTCGGTGTCCAGAGTGCTTGTCGGAAGATAAGTTGACCCTGCCGAATGTAAAATTCAGCTTTATGACTTGAGCTACTTTAGCACTAACGATGTTTCAGTATACCATTAATACAGGCTACAGGGCGACGAGAAGGATGGCCATCAAATCTTCCGTCGTGATCGTATTTTTCCATCTCGGATCCCTCCAGACGACGGCCGAGGCTCTAGTTGCGCAGGTTTGTGCGGCACTTGGTGCGTTTGAACTACACCTCGTTGTTGAGGTTTTGGAGTTGGCGTCTCAACTCGATGAGCTGGATAGTGAACGGATCCTTCAAGAGTAAATATCACCTTCTCTGCTTCGACGCCTCCACTCATTCAAAATGTGTTAGGCTTCTTCCTAAAGCACCATTTCACGTCGTTGTTGTCTTTTTGACGGAAAGTGATCCCAGAGGAGGCTGGTGGGTTTCACCTCAGCGCGACGGAAAAGCCGCACAGCGAGCCAGCGAGAAAGGTTTTCTCGAATTCCATCTCGACAGTTTAACGAAGCTAGCGCGCAGCGCGCGCAGCGCGAGATTGTTTATTATCTCTTGCGGGATGAACATGTTCAACGAAAAAACTGTTGGCAGTATTTTTCACGCCATCAACACGTGAGTCGCCCCATATTTTACCGTGTGTTTCTAAGCGTCAACCTTGGCAGGCGCCCTTGGCACTCAATTGTCTTTCCTTCGGTGCCTGCGATCATGCCATGGCAGTATGCCTCCATATTCCCGGAGCTGTTCACTCACCTCTACTATTTCGGAGCCCCGCTCAAAAGCTCTCTTCTGCGTACGTGGGCAAAGTCGCGAGAAGCCCGCCGACATACAGGATTCATATTAATGGATCGAGTAGACTGTGGCACTGGGCTGCTTGAAGTAAGCAGGTTCGAGCATGCGCCGCATACGAGCCGCCCCTACGGCTTTGACTTGCCGATGCTGCCGTCGCTATGCGGCTGCTGGCACAAATCGTCACCCGACTCGTCGCCCCACTGGTCGCCCTATCACGTCTCGCAGAAATTCCGTGAAGTCTTTTCGTTTTTCGTGTCCACGTGTTGCTCGTTTGAGCTTCACATCGCTATTTATACGGGCTGTCGCACGGTGAGAGATGCCCATGGTACGAAGATTGTGGAGGAACTATGGGACACAGCGGCGGAACGTTTTCATTTCGACTCGCTGACCATGGTGGCCATTAAGATGTCGGTGAGTACCCACAGTGATCTATAACCTACTGCCTCATTGTAACAATCATTGCTAGCCTGCCAGGAAAACGATTGCCGAACGAGCCGAGCGACCTCGGCACACGGAGCCGTGGACGATTGCAGGCCAACGAGAGGCCCACGGGTCGAACATGGTGACACTGCGCGGCGAATAGATAAATCTAATACTATATATTCCATTGCAATGCACGGCTTTGTGGTCACTTGATACTATTTGTGCCTCCAATGAGAGTTTGTACCAATTGGCCGAATTTGAGTATCATTAGGAGGTCGCCGCCCATGGCCATGGGAGACGACATCCTCAAATGGATTTGGTCATTGCGGAACCCGAATCACAAGGAGAAAGAAATGTACTTGTTCTGGGGAATGGAAATTATTGGTGCTTTCAAAAAGGTTTGCCGCGTGATCAAACAACCTTTGTGATTCGAGCAAAAGACAAAATCAACGACTGTTCTACAACGACGGGGAGTTATGGGGCAATAAACGCACTGGCGAGATCGCAATGGCTGCGCGCATCGAATGGTACAGGTCGCGAACCGGTAGGATAGGTTTCTATATGCGCCACATCCGCCATAAAATGGCCATTTTCTCAGCAAGTACTAAGCCGATTGACACGAAGGAAGTTAGGAAACATGCACGGAGTGTCGCTCGACCGAATCGCAAAAAGAAAATGTAGAAAACGACTGCGTTTCGACTGAGCAGCAACCGACCAAACTCTAGCTCCACCCGCAGCACTCGTGCACCCGAGCTTGCCAGAAATGTACTAAAATGCTGAAAAAAAAAAAGAAAAAGTCAGCTGGTCTCAAAGATATAATAAATGCTGCTAGCCACTCACCACACCTCATAGTGATCACCATGCCCCCTCGCAGGACAGCTAAACAACCTACCTACAATCTATCCGACAAACCCGTTCAGTCACGGCCACCGCCGCCCGTAAGGAAGCGCCTCAGAGCCTAGAGGCCCCAGATGCGGTCTCAGATGTGGCTAGCCAGGATCGTAGCACGCCGATTCAAAGTTTGCTGGAACCCGAGGGCGACGGAACCGGGCACCGTGACATCTAGTCTTTCAATACAACGGAGTCACCTACTCATTGTTCATTGCCTAAAAACAGAAGATGACGGTGTTCAGGGTCAAATTCTCTAAGGCGGTCCGAGGGATACGCCTTTTGATACGCCTCGGCGAGATTAGATTATCAATAGATTATATCTAATCTCGCCTTTAGATTAGATGTTGCTTGGTATTCGACTAAAGTTGGCGTTCGAAGCTATTCGAGGCAGTCCCATACCTAATCGGGGTCTAACCATAGGTATTCTATACATATCGAGTAATATTACTGTATGAATCCTATGATGCTACCTAACATGGTTTGATTGTCCCTTCGCGCCAATCCTGTCCACGCACACCCACGAAATACTCAGACCAACGCACCTTGCGCGCCATAATCAGTTCAGTCCGTTAATCCCGAACCTTGCCCACCGCCCCTCCAGCACCTTCTCCAAGCCTCTGCAACGGCTCGAGCATATCATCCGCCCACTCTTGTCGCTCCTCTTCATCCGTCCCTCGCCTCGACTGCACATTATCCTCCGCGCCAGTCTCGTCCACCTCGGCCTCGGTACTCTCATCGTACGTCTGGCTCGACGGCATGCACAACTCGTTGGTCGCCCGATGCACCTCATCCAACCCTTCGCCGACGCGGCCTGGATGATGAGTTGCGCTGCTGGAGACCGCAGTCGTCGTGCTCGGCGAACGAAGCGTCGCGGCGCTGCTATCGCTCGGAAAGAATTCACTCCCACCGGCGGATAGACTAGGATCGAGCGAGTTGGCGCGGTTTGCGGTCGGCTTGTCGTAATATGAATAACCGACTTCGTCTTCCGAGTCGGCCCCGCGCATTGCCGAGAGGTCGGGTTCTAGGGACGGAGCGGCTAACATTCCACCTCCACCATCTTGTTGCTATCCAGGAAGCGCGAGCCCAAGCTTGGGACGCTCGACGTTTCCGTTGCTTGCAGCGTGCAGCCGGAGTTTCGGTCGAAGACTCGCGAGACTCGCGCTTGGGTCCACAGACTGAAGCTGGGGAGCCGGTGCATCGTCGTCGGGGAGAGCCGAGCCGCTTGCCATGCGCAGTCCAAGTTTTGGTTTGCCCGGTGTACCTCCACCTCCGATCCGTCCGAGCGTCAGACCAGGACTCGGTCCTTCGATGCCTCCACTTGCGCCTCCACCCATACCTCCGCCACCGGGTCCGAGATTCGATCGTCCAAAGGACGAATGTAGCAACGCCCTCGGTCGTGCGGTTCATACAACCCTCTCGTCATCCGCGTCGGCTGAGTCGAGCTCGCTCGGAGTAAACGCGTGAGGCACTTCTACACGCGGCTTGGGACGACGTTTGGAGGGGTTGTCGAGGATTGAAGCCGGGGTGGAGATGGAGCTGGAACCGGGGCTGGAGCCGGAACGGGACTACTCCCTCTAAGCAAGGCTAGGGTCTATTCGCGCCCGGGTTGGAATAGAGTCCTGTTCAGCCGCTTCGCATCATCTCGGACGGTGTAGGCCACCCAACCGATTCTTCAGGTGGTGGGCGGGCTCGCTCGTCCGCTCGCTGGACCCAAGCTCGGCACTCGCCCTGGAAGAGGCGGTGGGGGCAGGGGGCTGGAACGGTACAAGCCCTGGACTGGGTATCAGCGTCGGGACGGGCGTCGCAGAGGGCTTTGCCCAGGTGCACCGTTGGGGCCAAGAAACGACCCAGGCTGGAACGAAGGCGGGCGAGGACCAGGTGGAGGCGAGAGAGTCGACGGCGGAGGGCCTAAGGCAGCAATCATCTCGGGGGGAGGGTCGAGTAGCGGCCCGGGAGGTTGCGTTGGGTGTTCCGAGTCTCGGGTCGGGCGACTGGGGGGAGTTGGGAGTGCACGGCGAGGACTCATGGTGCGTGCGGCTGGGGCAGACATGTTGGGACCTGTAGAATTAAATCGGGGCTGGTTAAGGTTGAGCGCTCACGGAGAAGGTACGGGTTCTTACCTCGTGTGCTTGTGAGATTATATCTAGATTTAGGGACAGGATTAGGAAAGAGTGCCTGCATTCGAAGCTTAGTCTAGAGTATTAGGTATTTGGGTGCGCGGCGTGGATGTGACGAGGTAAAGCAAGACTTACCGTGAGCCAGTTACTTCTCACCACACCACGAGCGCTCTGGGTTATTCTTTTAAGCGAGCGACTACGAAACGTCTATGTGCTGGACAATGAATTCTAAGAAGATTGTACCAGTGTGTCTGCCAAAACAAGAACAAGATCAGCAACAGCTGAGATACACAAAACGGACGCCAACCGGATTGCACTCAACCTAGCACAGCAAAAATGCGAACCAGATATGATACATATCGACTTTACTGCGAGAGGCACAATCATCAGCAGTTCTTCTAGCACATTCGGTGGCCAAAGCCTAGCACTCACCAAACGAAGCAGTAACAACACCCAGCCTGAAACTTTTGCACACTATAAGCTGCGACCGGGTTAAACGAGCAGCCAGGTTGCGCAGCGAAGCAGGTCATTCCAGTAGTTAGTTTTGGCGGCCTAGGAACGAAACCAGCGCAACCAGACGTATTAATGTGTGTGGAAATGGCGATGCGTGCGTCGTGGGGACGAGGGTTAGGCACAGTGGTTGGGGTGCGGTGGTGGTGGTCGGCTTCAAGGGACGAGGCGACCTGAATGTGTGGACAAGTAGAGATCAGATTACATCATCCAATCAAGCGCCATTTGACATATTTCATTTTCTGTCTAATCAAATCCTGATATCGAGCTATCTAGATTGTTGCCGTGGCACAGTACATGCACCAACCGAATAGATGTGACCATACAACAATGTTAGAACATCAGGGTCAACATGATCGACCACACCACGAGGGCATGTCAGCTTTGCTTGCACCATCGCTGCTCGCATCTGCCCTACGTCGCGCTTTATCCCTTTCTTTATCTTTGAAAATACTAGATCGATAGGGTTGAAGTTGGGTGAATATGACGGGAAGAAGAGGAACCGTATCCCGCTAGAAACTGTGAGTCAAGAAGCCCTGAACGCGACTATTTTGCTCACCGTACCTCAATCATTTCTAAAGTCTCCATGATTTGATGAGTTGGGGCATTGTCTATGAGCTAGTATGACAGAGTTCGGCCCATGATACAGGTTCGTCTGGGTAAGTAGCACGTCAACAAAGTCTCGAAATGCATCACCATCTCTAGATCACTCAACACCATGCAGTGTGAAGGTTCCCGATAGTGACATTGCTGGAATAATCGTGCATCCATGCACTCAAAGTGAGTATTCTATTGACCTGCCCACAAATCAAGCAAGCCTGCCGTTGACCACGATCAAATAGCACCTTTCGGGGTTCTTTCTGACCAGATGGCGCATAGCCGTGCGAGCGCTCCGTATTTTGTATGTCAATCGAACTCTAACAAATTGGCGTGAGTTGTACGTTTGCCGCACAATTTGCCAGAACTCGGCGCGACAAGTCTCATCCCGCTCCATCGCTCGGGTGTCGACCTATCTGGCTCTGTGAGTGTCACGGCTCATCCTGCTAAAACTGCTATTCGGCTTACCTTCTTGTGGGTAATCTCATGTCCTTTGAGCGTGTTAGAAATTGTAGCTGGCAGACCTGAACGCCACAAACGGAGTCCAAATCGTCTTGGATTCATCAAGCAGCACATTGGGAGATCGCTTCAAGCGACGGGTCAAGTACTGCCCAACGTCGGTAATCATCCAGGCCGCGTGTCCAGGGATTTGACTCACCCAGAGGTCATTGAGTTGCAACGAGCGTGGCCGACCTGTGCCTGCCCGTGTTTGGCCTCGCTCCACACTCACAGTTGCATTCCATGTGGTATGTATAGATCAAATGTTCCTCTCAGGCAATCGGGTTAAATCAGCTATTTCTTTGCCGGTGCTGAAACCTCAATCAGCCAATTGAGCCACAATGGCTCGGACAGAGGCTGGCGTAGGAGCTGGTATGCTGAAATCAATCAAGAGAAACACCGGCTGGTTATGCGAGAGGTGGTCGTACGGTTGTAAGTGCTTCGAATGATTTTCTCATACGTACGTCACAGCGCATTTATGGCCGACTCGGATGCGTTGTTTGGTGGAGCTAGAGTTTGGTCGGTTGCTGCTCAGTCGAAACGCAGTCGTTTTCTACATTTTCTTTTTGCGATTCGGTCGAGCGACACTCTTTGCATGTTTCCTAACTTCCTTCGTGTCAATCGGCTTAGTACTTGCTGAGAAAATGGCCATTTTATGGCGGATGTGGCGCATATAGAAACCTATCCTACCGGTTCGCGACCTGTACCATTCGATGCGCGCAGCCATTGCGATCTCGCCAGTGCGTTTATTGCCCCATAACTCCCCGTCGTTGTAGAACAGTCGTTGATTTTGTCTTTTGCTCGAATCACAAAGGTTGTTTGATCACGCGGCAAACCTTTTTGAAATCGCAATAACCTGCACCGAGACTATATATTGCAAGGCGAATATCCTCTGAATGCAAGGTGAGTCTCAGCTCAAATATGATACCGATAGACCTACCTTGACCCTGAACCTGGGCCTCACCTGCGAGTACTGGATTAAGCATGCCACGCTGTAGCTCATGCTCCGCAGCGTTCCTCGTTGTACAAGGTAATACGTTTTTTTGTGGCGGCCGTGACTCCGACGTGCCCTTTGTACCTGATACAGGCCATCCAGCCGAAGAATAGTGTCGACAAGTTCACATACAGGAGGCCCTCTTCGACCCAGCCAGTTGCCTGGTTGAAAAGGGGTAACATAACTGGTAGATGGGCCTGCAAGTCCTAAGTAGTTCTGCATATGATATAAGACGACTCACCTCTTGCAAGCTTGGTGAGGTCGTCGACGAGCGGTTCCAGAATCTAATCCAAGGCGTAACCTTTTGGCTCCATTGGGTCAGGGGCGACCACCCGAGGATCCTGTTCTTGACCGGCGTGCGCATATAGAACGGGAGGTTTTTGACGACAATGTAGATGCCGTTGGCCGAGTAGTTACCAGCAGCAAATTTGCCACTGGAGGCTTTAAACCTGGCGCGAAAATTTAATTTAATATTAGTGATGTAAAAGGTGTGCCAGCGATTGCAAATAAACCCTGGCGATCCAATTGCCGGTTTAAGGCGAATCACACCCAATCTAACGCGAACTGGCGTACGTGGCTTCCACGGCTCAAATCTGTTTCCATTCTGATCTTAATCTACATCTCGTCAAAGCCTCTGACCAAACCCAATGACCGTCCGACCGACCCCCGGCTATTTAGGAGTGAAGCGCTGCGCAATACCACTACCAGCACAGCTAGAATGATGCGCGGCATCTCCCGGCGGTAGAGTGGGCGGTGCTGCAAGAGGTTTCTCAGTTTCGCGTTGTTCGGTGCGAGAGCAGAAAATTCTAACCTACGGACTTGTCGCTCGGACTCGGCACGCCAACTGTCACGGTCGTCAGCACGTTATTAGGCAAGAGGCTGACTGTACGTGTGGTACTGACGTTCTATGAGGTCGGCCAGCCCACCAGTAGTCTTGCGAGCTGCCTGCTTCCGTGATGTATTCGCGGACATCGTTTGCTTCCTGGCCTTTCGTGCCCGGTTATCGCCGATCTGGGGGGCGCCAGGCAAAGCCATCGCAGGGTTAGGCATCGTGCAGCGTCAGGTGCGACTGAGTAAATACGAGGTGGGTGATTGGAAAGTGGGCGACCACGGAGAGAAAGCGAACACACGTGCTGTTTGCGTCGACAGGGACCCTTAGCAATTTCGTTGATTGATCGGACCGCCGTTTGCAAAATGTCACGTGGCGAATCATAAACACGATTATTCTGCCGCCTCTTTCTCCACCGCTGCACTCGTAACCGCTCGTTTCAACGACACCGAGCTACCCGATGCGAGTACACGAAAAGAAAAATGCGCCTAGCACCACGGTGCTCGATTTCAGCGACGAACACTCTTCACGCTGCGCGGATCTGATACGCACAATCTCGCAAACAGAAAAGATGATTATAGTCTGTGGCAGCGGAGTATGCGCTGCCTCGGGCATGCCTGTGAGTGTCTTCCGCGCCTCCTTTATATTCAACCTGACGCTCCATTTGGGATTGAGTAGAGTCCGGACACGACGGTGCAGTTGCGCCACGGCAAATTCCAGTGCCAGACGACTCTGCGAAAGGCGATAAAAGATTGTTCGAGGTTCAACTTAAACGCCAAGAACCTTGGCGAAGACAAGTTGGCGGCGTTCAATAAAGTCATGGCGGATTTAAGGATACGAGCACGAAGCGCCACACCAAGCACTTTCCACCAGCTTTTGCAACACACTCTCCACGAGCGACGAGTCGTGCGGTGTCTCACATGCAATTTTGACGGACTCGAGACAATAGGGGACTCTGAGAATGAAGGTCGCGTCGTCATGATGTACGGCGATAACCGCCGGCTACATTGTTGTACTGAGGACTGTGCCGGCGTGGATGCACAAAGACAAAAGCACATTGAGGACGAACTACTATCGGGCCGTACAGTACTTTGTCCTCCGTGCACCAAAATCGGTGAGCTGTTTCTTTCTTCTTCTTCTTCTTCTTCTTCTTCTTCGTCTTTTCTTACGTGACTCTGCTTTTAGCCGAAACCATGGGCAGTCAGCGACGTGTGGGTCGCTCATCCGTGAGATTTTTGCGCCCAGAAGTACACGTTGAAATGGCTGATAACTTATTGCCTTTGGGCGATCTACGAGACGAGATACTTGAGGCTGCTGCCAGCTGCAAGTTGTTACTGCTCGTTGGTGTCTCCCTGAAATGCCCCGAGACCTTTGGCTTGATCTATGATCTCTCGTCGAAGGTACATGAGCAATCTGGCGCGGTGGTGCTCGTCGATCCCAAACCAACCAAAGGGCGTAACACCAGTCACTGCATTGACTTTCACTTGAAAGTCGAAATCGAAGATTTTTCCGCGCAAACCCTCGTTGCGATGAACTTCAAGGTACGCTCTTCATGTGCGTGTCGATACTACTTCTGGCCTGACAGATTTTGGACAGCGGCAATCACCTGCCGGTGACGTTGAAACGCTTTCGCCCGCCAAGAGCGAATCGCGAAACCAGTGGTACGAGGTCAGTGCGAGTCGTGGTGCAACGGCGGCTACGCTGAGCCCACGATCTACTACTTCGGGGCAGGTGATGGGCAACAATGTGCAAAGTGAAATCTCCGTAGAAGATTGCCAACCCACTGAGCCGATGTGTTGCCTCTGCAATATAACGGTCACCGAGTGTCTCTTGCAGTGCACCGAGTGCGGGGACTACCTCTGCTACCCTGGCAAGTTCAATCCCGAAGGCAGAATCCGATCGTGTATTGTCGCGCTGAAGCATCCGGGGGAGAGGGACGGTCGCTACACGAAGCCCGCGGCCGACAACTTCGTGTGTCCTTGGTGCTGGAAACATAGTGAGCGCGGTGTATACCCAGTGAGTTGTTAGCCTTTCTAGGACAGACAATTGTGCTCTTAAGTTTGACTCCGGCATTTCGAACAGCATTATGTGCGGCCTGCCTCACAATGGAATGTTCAGCCGCGCAGGGAAGCAGCGCCTCGCATGGCGATGGTAATCTATTATCTTGATCGGTTTTGGCCTCAAGCTAAGCACCTTTGTTCTTTGGTTGCTGGCCATTGGAGTCTGTACGGGTGGCCGGTAAGTTGGTGACCTCCTCATGTCTCCAGGTGCGGATCCCAGCTTATAGGCACGCCCGACCGCACCACAGTGCGTCGTCGAACCTAGAAAGTTAGAGCAACTCTCTCCCAATGAAGAGATTCTTGAACGGTGGTGAGTTCGTCTCTGCTTAGATAGTTGGTGCATTCAGCTTCGATATCGTAGCACTTGGGAGAGCGACACATTCGATCTTTTTGTGGTTTACATAACGCATGGTCGTTCGGAGCCACCCGCATACCACACATCGCAGGATAGGTCACTCATGGCGCCTGAGGTATGTCAGCAGGCGCCGAAGCTTTGCTATGCTGAGATAAGCTTGTACCAACAGTTCTTCGATTACACACTTGGGCCTGCGCAAAGCGTCATCCGACGCGCCCGATACACGTGTGGATTTTTGATATGTAGCGGCGACGCGTTCCGCTCGGCTAAACACACCAGAGAGGTACAAGAATGGATGAACTGCCGGTGCGCCTCAAACTGATCTCTTCATTCGTTTCGTCGTCATTTATTCTATTTTTGCTACGCTAACTTACCATTCAATGCCCACGACCTATCGATTTAGGCATGGCCCGTTGGATACGCTTATAGGGTGCCTCAACCCGAAACTCGCACCAGCGTTCATGATTAATATGGTGGCACGAATCACGACGGGCGTAGCCGGGTTTGGGGAATCGGGCCGATACATCATACTCGACTCTTGGTTGAGCGACGGGGTTGCATGCAACCACTCCGACCTCATCTACATGGCGGCGCGCGAGAGACCACTGGTGTGGTTATTTTCTCCGTTCAACAGTCGCCCTCTCGGCAAGGAGCTGCCGCACTTGCTAAGCGTTTGCAGCTGTCAGTCATCGCGCGGGCCGGACAGCGAACAAACCCCACGACGCGCTCGCAAGGTCTGGATCGTATCGCACAAAGAGTCTGCCGATCGGAAACTGCGTAATGTACAACTCAAGGCGCGTTGCTCGGTCTGCAACCAGGCGTGGATACTCCCAACAGAACACATGGACGGGTGCTTGTATACTCATGGGGGTCTTTATGCTGCACTCGTTCCATATTTTGCTCTTTGACGGCTGCTGTTTTCGCCTCGCCCGATTGTCTTTTTCTGTTGTTTTGTTGGTGAAGGTTCGGACTGTTATGGCTCTGGCCGATTCTATCGCACATATTGTTACAAGAGTGACACATATAATATTCAAACATGCTGCTTTTTGTGGTATACATATCTAGAGAGTCATACGAGCACTAGGTCAAACCGCCCGTGGCGAAAGCCGTGTGAAAAACAGAAAGAAGAAAGGGAGACAAGATCATGGGACAACGAGGTATGGGGTACGAGGCGAGCGGAGAAACTTACGGGGCCGAAAGGCTGGAGTACACCGCTACCGAGGGATACGGTGTACCTATGAGTGGCTGTTGGATCAGACCGTAAAATCTGGCAGGCCCCGAGACGAGGGAACGCATGTTAGATAGGCTGATGGATAGTGTCTGCCAATGCACGTCAGAAATTAAATAATTACACACAAAAAAAGATAATTGAAAAAAACCTCAGTGATTGGTGGCCACATCCTCCTTGAGTCATTGTGATTGACATTGACGTTACATCGGCACCAGTTGTTGCCGGGACAACGTGAGACATCTCAAACAAGAGAAGAGTTACAGCAATCGGATCGCGCATGTTGACAGCGCGGTGATGGTTCGCGATGGTGGGGTTACACATCTGTTTCGGAATAGCCACGAGCATACACACATGGGATGAGTGGCGCGCCTGACTTCAGTGCCAAATCCCTGTGGCTGTGGCTCTCCCGTTGTCATGAGTTTCACGTGATGCACTTTGTTTTTGTTCAACATTCTCTTGACCACGATCTTGGCCACAATCGTGATTGACCGTGGCCTTGCCCCTACGGCGAAAGCCTCCTCGTTGCGTACTATCGTGCGAGAGCATAGCCACGGTCTCGTTGGGAGGCAGGGTTTTCGAGCACAGTAAAATGAGCTTTTTCTTAACGCTCCAACATGACATTTGGGCATGGCCGTTGTCGACGCACGCCCCATTGTCATGTTTAACTGTGCATGCTGCGAGTCCCGGACTCCAAGAAGAACGAGGATTGCATTGCGTACATCGACGACATCACGCCTGTGGTCTGTGGCAGGTCAGCGGCTGCGAATAACAGACGCTTGTTGAGTATGATGGAGAGGAACGGAGAGCACTGGACCGGTCACGCGCGCACAACTCAACTTTCGAGTTAGACAAGACGGCACTAATTCACTTCTCGCCGAAAAAGGAATTGGACCGGCCAGAACTCGTCATACGCGACCAGGTCATACCCGCCGTCCCCTCGCACACCTTGCTGGGCGTCATCCTGGACCAGGAGCTCAGGTTCAAGGACCAATGCTGAAAAGCACTGAATACAGGGTTGCAATGGACCTCGCAATTGAACAGGCTAGCACGCATGTCCTACGGTGCCCCCCCCCCCCCTCGCATGGCTCGGAGGTTGTACCTAGGCATAGCGGTGCCCCGTTTCACTTACGCAGTGGACGTCTGGGTTACCCCCATCATCCCAGCGGCTGAATCCGGCAAACGTTCTACTGGGTCAGTCGGTTTCGCGAAGAAGCTGGCAGTCGTACAGTTGACGGCGACCCGAGCAATACTGGGCGCCATGCGCTCCACACCACTTGGTCACCTAGATGCCTTCTCGTCCCTACTTCCGGTCCCGTACCTCCTGAACGAGGCTTGCCAGCGGGCAGCCATACGCTTAGCCACCGTCCCAAGGATCACCCGTTAAGAAACGAAGTCAACAGAGCTATGGCAAGGCGACGCCAGCATGTTCCTCCGCTAGAACGAGTGCTTCGATGCGCCAAAATCATCCCGTACGAACTAGAACGGTGGTCCTTCAAGCACAACTCCCTCCCATTCCTCTCAGTCCCCCCCCCCCCCCAGTTCTTCCTGACATCGCGTGACGCACTCATGGCGTACGAGACGGATCATTCCAGGGTCATGGTGTTCGCGGATGGGGCCAGGAATTCACACGGGGTCGGCGCGGGGGCAGTCCTGACCATCCACGGGCGTGTCAAGGCACAAGCAGGAGTACTGTTGGGGGACAGAGACCGCTGCACAATATTGGAGGCGGAGCTGGCGGCGATCCTCATAGCCACGGAGGTTATATGGAGGCTGAGGGTGACCGAGGCAGCGACCATATATTCCGACTCTCAGCTCGCATTCGCCTGCATCCAGGGTGCAGCTCATGCCGCGCCGAGGTCCTTGCTAAAAGCGATCGAGAAGGGGCTCAAGAGGATCAGGGCACGAGAGGACTGCACGAGGCTATCAACCAAGTGGTGCCCGGCACACCGGGGTGTCAGAGGCAACCAGTTGGTGGACCGAGAAGCCAAGCTCGCGTCCAAGGGGGAAGAGTACCCACGCGACCTTATACCGGCAATCCTGGTTAACTATTGACCCGTCCTTACTCGAGCGCTCTGCAAATCCCTGACCCACGGAGCCAACAGCGAGTTCGCAATGTAGAACTAGCCGGACTTGGACGCGGGGGGGGGGGGGGGGGAACGCCGTCTTGC
>WSTG01000364.1:0-19814 GCA_019616325.1 Ceratobasidium sp. 394
CAATAGCTACTAGTAAATTTACTAGTAAATCGACTGTTTGTTTGTGGGAGTAGTTTTTTTACACATTGAACGCCATAGTGCCAAGCGTGTCGCCGTCAACTGCGGCTCTGGGTCGTGCAGCGGTAAGCTATCTCATTGGAGCGGCATTGGGGGACAAGTACTCACAAGTGAACGCAGGTACATGGAACTGGTCCGGACTCAAGGTCACCGGTGGCTCTGCTGGTCCTATCAACTACTCTGGCATTACTGGGTTCACCCAGTAGGGAAAAAATGGTAGTTGATAGTCAGCAGGGGTGTCTGTCTCGTAGGGAAATTGTTGCTTCTTACTCGGTGTTTGTATCGTCTATATCAACATGCCAGCTCAAGTACAAATCTTCCTGTGATCCAATTCGGGTGTAAGCGAAAATTTGGTGCGAGAACAAGCAGGGCACCGGTATTTGGCCATTTAAAGAATTTTAACACATCAGGAGGAGCTTGCGACAGCCATCGCCTCCGATTCAAAACTCAATCCGACCTCATTGATTGAAATCCAAATAGACCCTCATACTTGCTCAAGTAAATTCACATGACGATGCCATGCTGTACCATTGAATAGCTAACATTACAAGCGGAACATAGGACATTAAGACCCGATCCCGTTTCGTTAACCGATCCACGCATGAGTTATTTGTCCGAGTACCCGCGCGGCAGTGTCAATGCTCCCCACACTCCCTTTCGCAGGATTCGATTAGACTTTTCGTCAATTTCGCATACACTAGCAAGTTTGGAAACGCCTGTCCGCGCCTTCGTCAGACCCCTGTGTTCACCGCATGATCTACGCTGTACGCAGACGAGGTCGGGATTTCTCGAAACCGAGAAGGTGCATAGGTGATGGCACGATCGCATACACACCGCAACGTTAACTAGGTTTGTTCGAGCAAGTTTAGGCTCGCCGAAGTATCGCCGAAGGCGAGTTGGTTCACCTTTGCCCGACTAGCAAACCAGGCGCCAAAGAACTGGAATCAAGGCGGTATTTCCTTTTCATTTCCGTGGCGGACTCACTGTTCTGTGTGCGCATCCTATATCCAATGAGCAACTGAAATGCTTATTTTCGATGCATGCAGTTAGTTCTAAAGGATGGCTACACGGCTTTCTCCAGAACGATTCGGATCGAATTCCATGCGAATACTGCGCTGAATATTAGCCTATTTAGAGTGATAACCACCCATCTGGGTGCGAGGGATTTTCTCCACTGGACGGGTATTTGAAAGACAGCTGATATTGGATGTGCTCGGCTTGTGCATGTTGGTGGTGCGAAGGTACCTAGTGCTTGGTTTATCGGGTGCACCCGACGCAGGTTGTCAGCTTATATGGCTAGCTTTATGCCAATCGTGTTAGGCTAGTGGAGAATAGTCGGTTCCATGCGTCGCTCAGATACTTTTTCCTGGCTCCAAGAGTCCAAGAGAGGCTAACACGGAGGAGGAGCTTCGACGTACCAGTAAGAACAACCCAACAGCCTTTCCCATGATTAGCGTTCCCAAACTCTGTGGTAAATTAATAGTTTGCGTAGGTCCTATAATATTTTAGGAGCCGAGCCGGTGATCCACGATGGTAAAGCGAGAAAGGCTGAAGCGGACGCGTGTTGACATCTGAAATGCTAGAAATGGAACATTTCTACTATTGGCAAGAGCGACTTATGAAGCACACATGGAACTTGCGTAGGGCACCACTATTGAAGATCCTGGGAGGCAGCCGAATTGTTTAGCCCGGAGGTGGGCTCATCCGTGATTCAGTTTTAGTCCGACAGCGTTCAGTACCAATATTCTTCAACGCAGCTTCCACTGTAAGCAAAAGTCCGTCCTTGTACATATTTGCTCTAGTTCTTACTTGCGTCCCGAGGGGCTTAGCTTGCGTCTGGTGCGGGAGCGCATATTCTGAAGAGCATCGGCGGGCCTCGGTCGGGAGCCGCTGACCGAGAAGCGCAACTGATAACCACGGAGCAGCAAACAGAGGCATACTATCTACAGCCCCCAAGATTCCAAAGACCGATTTGCAACTGTCGTAGAGGCACGGATCCGAGGCAAGGTCGAGTGAATAAGCGGGTAGAGACGTAGCGTACACGGATGAAAAAACTCGGAGCCAAAGCGCCCGGTCTTGTACAGTCAGCCGCTCCTAACGCTGAGAAATCGACACTATAGGGACCTTGGGCACGGCCATGATTTGGCCTAGCATGGCCAAATATTGCGGAGCTATCGGCCACAAATTGTATTAGTGGTTCATAGAAAATGAATTGACCTACGTCATAATTTGGTGGAGCCCGAAGCACAAATTGAAGGCCACATTATGGCCTTGCCCAAGGTCCCTTATAGCAGCAACCACTGGTATTAGCGATTTAACAAACGGGAATGCACAAAGTTGCGCGCTTGCGGATCAGGCGCCGAGCGCTTGTTTGACACTTGTGTTATGATTATGACGCATCCGTTTTTGTCCATCCCGCCATCATACTCGCCCTCGCACGTCCATCCTAATGGCCTCGACGTTCATTAACTGGCTCAAAAGCCCGGCGGGGCGTGAATACTTCTTCAGTGCGTCACTTTAGATTTATTTCAAGTAAAACCTCAACTAATTGGGCTACCTGCTCCTTGGTAGGCACGCATTTCTGGGGTCCAGTACGTACACTTTTCCAGCCAACTTGAAATATAAATGTGCTGAGAAGCATTGGCGATATATAGGTAGCAAACTGGGGTCTGCCGCTCGCTGCCCTCTCGGACCTCAGCAAAGATGAAGAAGTGATTTCTGGAACAATGACTACCGCGCTCGCATGTTACTCGTGAGTCATCTCTACCATCGTCATTCCCCAACGCTCACATGCTGTACGAACTTTTAGTATGGTATTCATGCGATTCGGTACGCCCTCCAAACTTTCCGCACGCGACCCTTGACCGCTAACCCACCTCACTTGATCACAGCCTGGCGCGTCCAACCCAGAAACTACCTCTTATTCGCCTGCCACGCGACCAACTCGACTGCTCAGCTGATTCAAGACGCCCGATTCATCAACTATTGGCATCTCGGCGGGCGAGAGGCCAAACTTGGCAAGACAGGCGTCACGCTCGAAGATGGCAAGGCTGCGTTGGCGAATGCTGTGAGAGAGGGCAAGGGCGCGGCAGTCAAGGCTGCTGATGCGACCAAGGCTGAGGCTGGAGGAGTTGTGGATGCTGTGAAAAAGGGCTTGGGCAAGTGATGTATTTTATTGTTGTATCTGGATTGTTTTCACCATGCCTTGCTTGAGTTTGTCGGTCGTCGGAGTTAAAACTTTATATGGATAAAGCACCCGTGGTTATTGAAGCACCCTAAAAGTACTCCACCTTGGATGGTGAGAGCCCTTGGAACGTTCTGGTGGGCTGGAGATGGTCGGGCGACTGGCTTGCAACAGCGTTTCAATGTGCACGAGGCGTCTATTATCATCATAACTGCAATTATTCCAAAGACAATGCCCTAGCTCCACTACATCACTTGGAACGCTTGTAGATCTTGCTCAAGAAGCTGAACGAAATCTTATCAGGTCAGTCCTTTACGATCGACCATAAAACACGTACCTCCTAAACACGTCCCGCTTCAACCCAGTCTCCTCGGGAATCGCATCAATGAGCTCGTTGAGCTTGACATACGTCGCCTGCTCGTATTCATCGTAGCGCCTGGGCAACTCGAGTTGGTGATAGAGCTCTTTAACTTGGGCTTCAGCAGCCGAATCTTTTCGGCCATAGTTTTCCTGTAAAAGCAAACGTCAGGGGTGAGGCATGTCTTAGGGAGAAGAGACTTACATCTAACAACTTGCGCTGCTCGGGCGTCGCGACGCTCAGCGCGATATTAACGCACCACGAACACTTGTTATCCAAAATGTCGGTCCCGATCTTCCCGATCTGCTCGTGTGTTCCAAAGCAGTCGAGATAATCATCTGAACCGAACCAACCCTCATTAATTAACTAGTCAATCATAAACATTTTTCAAACGCACCCTGGACTTGGAAGTACTCTCCCAAGGGAATCAAAATATCTTTGGCCTGCTTGAACAGTTTCTCGTCCTTGATCCCCACGAAATGCATCGCCAGCGCGACAGGCAGGTAGAACGAGTAAAACGCAGTTTTGTATGTCACGATCAATTGGTGTCTGCACGCGTTTGTTAGCATATATCCATCATTGGAATAGTGAGCCTACTTTTTGAGCGAGAACCTGTCAAGGTTGACATCGTCTTCGGGAGCGGTAAGAAGGTCAACGAGTTGGCCTAACTCGGTTTGGAACGTAGTCTACGCCGAACAATAAATCCTCGATCACAAAACAACAACAGGATGCCCACCTCGAGGAACAGCTCGACATAGTCGACATACGCAGGATCCGACCGCAAATGCTTCTTGATCAAGAAATAAATCGAGGATTCGAGCATGAACGAGTCGTTGATCGCGATGTTTCCAACCGCAGGAACGCGATACCTGTCCCCACATCAGCCTCTCTACCCCACACAAGCGCGTATACGATACTCACCAACAAGGCTGCCCCCGACGCGTAATACTCGCATCCATCATATCATCCGACACCAGAAAGTACGCCTGGAGCAGCTCAACGCCCCATCCGAGGATCGCGGCGCGGTAAAACTCGGATGTGCCATGACTGTCTTTTTCGTCACTCAGCGGGCGGCCTAGCAGGATCTCGGCCGTGTCGATGACGGAGATGCCGCGGTTAAGTTTCCCGCCGGGGGCGTTGTAGTCCAAGCTCTATGGTACTCAAAAGATTAGCATTGGGAAAAGTCGGGGAGGTTGGACGAACCTTGCCGAACCAGGCGCGGGCGTCATCCGGCATACCATTTTGTTCAAGGTGCGCGACGAGCTCGGACTTGATCGTCGGCCAGGCAGACAAGAAACGTTCCTTTTGCGCAGCAGCGTTGGCTTTAAAGTCGGACATTGTGGATGGCGAGAGGGAGCTGGGAGAGGCGCGAAGAATCGAGGACAATTGTAGCTGTCGACGGCGCTTGAGGTGAGGGTCTAACCCATGTGACAAATAATCTTTATTGTTCGTCGCCCCATAGCCCATTCTCATCAACAAAATCGCATTGGCAGTAACTATTAGAGTTTAATATAGAGCGTCTGGATAGGTATCTTCTCGGGGAGAAGACTGCAGTAATAACAAAACAAGAAGCAAAAACGCAAGACCCGGTCGACAGGCAGCGAACGAGGGTGAAGCCGTGAAGCGGTGGATCTGCGCCTGCGTGCGTGAGTGAAATGATCGTAGGTATAGTGAGGAGATGATGGACATAATGCACAGCGACGAGAGGGGAAACAGCACGACTCGACCAATCGAAAAGATATCCGCAGAGAATAGAAAAAAATATTAACGCAGCCTTCAACCAAAAAACCAGCCTAAGCACAATAGAGATCCAGTGTCTTGAACTAGTCGTTATCCATCAAAACCACACCTGTCCTAGACCGCACGACACAGCAACACATCCAAGAACTTTGCAAACCCGCCCTTCTTCTTTTCCGGCTCGAGCTCCCCGTTCATCTGCTGGTGACGCATCACCTGCTGCTCCACCGTTGGTCCCTGTAGTTGTACGCTCGACTCGGGTCTTGATTGCCCGCCGGGAGTCGGCGCCATCAGACCACCGAGGTTCGTCGCAGTGCCCTGATGCTGGGCATACGGCTGCGAGGCGTACGGGTGCGGCGATGCAGACGAGTACCCAGCCGCAGGGGCCGAGGGTGCGTTTGCTCCGACACCGCCCATGCCAACACCGCCCTGGACGACCGAGCTCCGGACGTACCCAGCACCAGCGCCAGGTGGGTGGAACGCATCCGCAGGTGGCGCAGGACGAGGCGTGCGTCCGCTTCCGTTCCCATCAAGCGCAGTCGAGGTGCGCTCTGCCGAGGCGTACGGGTGCTGTACGACAGGCGAGCCCGCACGCTCGATCACCTGCATCGCACCACCCGTGGTCCGACGAGTGGGTGTGCCAGGTGCAGGAACACCGACCATGGCCGCGGTGCTTCCCACAGGCGTTTGGGAAGACGGTTGCTGGATTTGTGATATTCGATTGTTGGTCCGCACGGGTTGAGGCTGAGAGGGAGTCACGGGTTGAGCGCCGGGCTGTGGCCTGGTTCGGTGGTGATTGCGGTGACCGCCACCACCTTGTCGTGTAGTGGACGAGTGCTTGTGGCCAGCCTGCCAAATCGGACAAGGTGAGATGAGGGGCCACGTGAAATGAGGCGAGGATCCCATGATCCCAACTGAATACGTACGCTTGCTTCCCATCCCTTTCCACCATTGAGCAGCATCCAGTCCATCACACCGTCATCAACCTCGCCTGCGTCCTTGAGCATCTTGGTGAACAGTTCGCGCAAAAAGTCATAGTCAGGCGTCTCCTCGAATCCGAGCTTGCGGACATAATTCATGAAGATGGCCGTCTCCTCGGGGAAGCCCGCGCCTATGATGTTCACACCCTTGATAAGCGGTCACGACACACGGTGGAGCGGCACGAATACGCACAGAGCTCAGCGACAGGCGTCGTCTGCTTCTTCTCTCCAATCTTCTCGTATTTCTGCTTATTCGTGGCGGCCTTGAGGCCCTGCCACGGCAGGCCACCGCGCAAGAAATAGAGAAACACGTGTCCGAGACCCTCGAGGTCGTCTCGCCTTGACTGCTCTGTCGGCAACAGTGGAGTGAGCGGGAGAGTCGAGTGTGGGCGCACATGCGAACATACCTCGGCCGAGATGGGTATTGATGCTCATGTAGCGCGCGGTGCCAGACAGGCTCTTGCGCTCGCGGTAGGGGATGTGCTGCTTGGTCTTGGGGTCGCGCCAGAGTTTGGCCATGCCAAAATCGATCATGTGGATGACGTTGGCGTTGCGGGTACCGGGCAGGCCAATAAGAAAGTTGTCGGGTTTAATGTCCCGGTAAATGAGGTTCTTTTCGTGAATCGTCTGCACGCGGGTGATCATCTGGCGCGCGGCAAGGCAAACAGTCTTGAGCGAAAAGCGACGGCCACACATGTCGAACAAGTCCTCGAGGTTCGGCCCGAACAGGTCAATAACGAGGACATTGTGAAGACCCTCTGCGCCAAAATGATACACCTGGGGGATCCCGGCTGCGAAAAGACTCAGCAAAAATGATAAAACGAAAGAAAAAACAGTCTACGCACGAGAACCGGCGAGCATGCGATACGAGCGCCACTCGTCGCGCAGCTGGGGGGCGTCGGATTTGCGGGGCTCGAACTTGATGGCGACGGTCTGGTTGTTGAGCATGTTGGTGCCCTCAAAGACGACGCCAAACGAGCCCTCGCCGATTTTCTTGCCGACCTGGTAGTACTGCCCCACCACGGCCGGATTCTGCGTTACCTGGGACATGATGCTCGAGTCGGTCGGTGGGGGGAGGAGAGCGAATGCCGTTTGCTCCCGCGATCCATTTGTCCAGCCTCACCGTAGCGCCCGGATCACGTGTTTCCACTGCCCTGAATGTCGGAAATTTGAGGGTATTGCCAACTTGGAATTCCGACTTCCGCCTCGACCACCACGCTGTCGGTTGCTGAATGCGCCCCGCAACGTGCATATACAATAGGATATTAATCTGTATCCTGCTATAGAGTCCCTATTGCCTAAAAGCTTAATGATGTCTCTACTCTTGTCGCTTTCATCACCGGCGGCGGAATATCCCTGAACTCTGTTTTTATCTCAACTCAACGACTTGATGTATCAACCGGCCAAGTCTACATTGGTAGCCGGCGTTCAAAGCCCGCCGAGCTTCTAGCCGGGCCAATCAAGTTAACCACTGGGGCTAGCTCGATAGAAAAACGTGCTTAAAGGATGCAACCCAGATGGCCGCCGAAGACAGCGGCAGTTCGACTGTTCGTTCAACAAGTGAGATCCTACCGTCGATCGCCGACCACGTTGTCCTGGCCGAATCCTAGCCTCGTTATCGCCGGCTTTACATCTTTGTTCTTCGGAGACGTTCCAGCGCCCGAGGATACAACAGGTTGGGGAATGTGTCGCTTGACAACGAAAGTCTTGAACAGATGTTTTATACTGTTGGGGCTGTACCGTGTACGAGCTATGCGCGAGTATCATTGCCTTGGGCAGGAACATCCCATTTTAGCCTCGCAGAAAGTAGGTCCTCATTCAGCCTTCATTCCACGAGGGAATTGAATTCGGATGTTGTTAGGTATTCAGATAACATGAGAATGGTGCCCTTCCTCTGTGCCTGCTTCCATAGTTAGCCGACACCACGACCGACGATCCATTTCAGCGTTGTAAAGAGTTTGAATTTACCCCAATATTTTCCGTAACCGCGTTGAATCGGGGAGACGTGTTTTGGCGTTGACAGTCGGCAAACTCAAACGGAGAGTTGGAGGCATCGGGGCGGGTTTTGATTGGGGGACCCCGCAATGTCCCTGAGATGTGCGACGGTCAAGTCCAGTCACGTGGTTTTAATGTTCCGCTTGGTGCGCTTGCGAATACGGGGGTGAGTTGGGTACCCGAGTGCAAAGAGGAGCTTACCGCTCATACAACTAGTGAGGTGGTTACCGCTAGTTGTATCCAAAATAGGGATATGATGCTTTCCCGGTGAGCTACACGAAAGGAGCCGCAACATTTATTTTGGGTTGATATATGCGCACAGGAACTCGGGGGTGGGTAAAAGCGCGAGAATAGGCGGATAATTACTGAATTAGGACACTGAAATAATATATATACTTTGGGGCGAATCTCGCAAGTATTCCAGCATTATTCATTGGAGTATTTTACAAATGTACACATTTCAATTTATCCTAATCAATAAACACTCAGATTTCAACTTTGGTTGGAGAGAAGCCCCAGCTTCTGCCGGAATACAACTTTGAATGAGACAGCAGAGTGAGCCGAGAGGCAACGAACTAAGGGTGGAGGGGGAAACATAAACAAACATAAGAGTATCACTACCGACCAGTTGAACAGTGTAGTGTGCTGTGGGCTATGAACCTCGGATACCGCGAGTAGGATAGAAGCTGGGGCTTTCAAATGAGTTGCAGATCCTAGAAGGGTGGTAAATTAGCGTGCCAATACATCGGTGTACCGGGGAAGTAAACGGCAAACTTACTATGTTAGCTTGCGGTGCGATGATCTGGGGTATGTCGATGTTGGAACTCGAACTCGAACATGTCAGGTGACCGCGTTTTATCTTTCAATTCTGCGGTCAAAGGTGTTAGGCGCGTATAATTTATGCTAGTCACTGCATATATCCTATTTGCCAAGTGACTCTGTCATGTATATGAGGTTACACAGCTCGAAATGTGATTATAGTGTGATGATTCCTGTATTCTCGCGCTTTTATCCACCCACGAGTTCCTGTGTGCGTGTCCCTGGCTGACAAGGCTACTCCGCCTTTAATATTAGCAATCCTTGCAAGTCGTGCTTTCCAATCTAGGCTTTAGTCTGGGCTCATCAGCATTGGTGCTAATTCTTTACAGCCTGTTCGGTATGCCATGAAGATGAGGGATAGTTGAGAGCAGAGGTAGATAGGAATAAGAATGACACCCGAAGGAAACAAAAACGAATATACCATCAACAAGCGAAATACACGGAGAGGGAGTATCTATCACGACGGTTATTCAGTTTGAGCCATCCTGGCGAGGGGGTTCATACGAGAAAGAAAGCATTTATTTGCGCTTTTTGGCTTCGCGCGCTGCTTTGATCAGGGGCGATAGTGTTCGCAGCCGCTCGGCCTTTCGGAAGAAGGGATGCTATGAGGGCGCATGAGCGTTCACCAAGCGCTAACTAATACCATGCTTACAGCAAGCAACTGTGCAGCATCTGGCCGTTTCTTCGTGTCCACTTCCAGCGTTTTAGCCAAATAGTCCTGGAAAACAGGCGACAGCCCCTCGGAGTTTGCCAATGTTGCTGCACGGTTTGTCGCGATTAGGGATTGTATTCTAAAAGGGAGGTTGCCTAGGTAGAGTGCCTCGCACTCAATCATTTCTAATGGCTCAAGTCGGTTGCAGTTCTGAACGAAATGCAATGCAATATACTAGACGCACCGATGGTTACAATGCCCAGGCTCCAAATATCTGCCTCGGGACCGTACTCTTCTCGCATCACGACTTCTGGCACCATCGAACCTGGAGCGCCGATCAGCGCGCCACCTTTCAAACGCGCCAGACCCGAAAACTGTGCGCAGAACTGAAAGTTGGCTGTAAACCACGTCGGTCAAGACACTGACCTTGCGAGTGAGGATCGGAAGCAGAAAGGCGCACCAATTTTAATATCACCCTGCAGACTGAGTAGCACATTGTCACTCTTGATGTCACGATGGGTGATACCGTGGCAGTGGAGGTGCTCGAGGCCTTGGGCAATTTCACGCGAGACGGCAGCGATTTGGCCCTCAGTCATGAGGTTAGTGGTGATGATATCAGTCAAGCTGCCACCCCCCATGTATTCCATGATGACCCACGCGGTATCCTTATGCAGGAACGAGCCGATATAGTTGACAATGTTCGGACGGCGCAGTGAGCGCATGATGAGAATTTCGTTGAGAATCCTATTCGGGTGCCTGCAAATATGCAGTGCCCTGATGGCGACAGTGAGATTGGTGCCTAGTTGGTCGGCGGTATAAATTTTGCCAGACCGATTACTGAATCACAGACAGTCAAAGATATATGAATTGGTATTTCCGGTTTAACTCACTGCTGGCTGAGCTTGACGAAGTTATGATAAAGTTGTGCAGGATCCGCGTTGGTGCAAATCGCCCGGAGGCGCTGGACGGTGTCATGATCGGGTGCTTTCTCTCGTCGCCGGGCGGTCGCGGGAGGGCCAGGCAGGGAGGCTCCGCTAGTACCACTTCTGCTGCCTGCGAGCTCGACTGGCGCAGCTAGGGACGGCTGCCTTTTGAATGACAGCTTGTCCTTGGGAGGCAGTGGTGGTGGACGCGGGTTTAGGCCTGTATCTGCCTCGAGAAAGCTCAATGCTGTTTCAAGATTTTGAGCGTCTTCTTGGTAATAGCAGTACGCTTCTGGGATGCTGGCCTGGATTAAACTAGCACTGTCATTGTAATAAAGGCTTGTAGCTGGCAAATCGTGAACGGAGCCAACCTATTTGTGCGGGTAATTAGAACCAAAAACTTATAGATGTCCCCGCCATCCGTATGTACCTCGGAAACGCTTCGGTTAGGCAGAAAATCATCTCTACTTCCAGTTATGGGGAGTCGATAATGCTACACTGATTTTATTAAAACGCTCACGTTTACCAGAAAGACTTACTGTATTCCGTAGCTCTGGAGTAGCCCCATGGGCTAGGGCGCTGGGCGTGAACCTAACATCAAAGTCTCCTCCAGCTACCTGCTTTGGATCTCCCTCTAAGGTAGAGCTCATAACTACATCCGTTTAGATGCCAGTGCGAGTAAAATGTGTCGAGCGATATGCTTGTGGCAGTCGTGTGTCAGAACATGTGCATTTCGTGTCGAGAAAGCGCCGGGCGGTTGTTTGCGATTCAGTCACCCTGGATGACATAGGCCAAATGACCCGCCTCCCACGTGACGTGGTGGCAGCCCCGGTTATCTGAGCAAACTTTCTTTCAGACATTGAAGTCATTCCTCGGATACCTTTGCTGCGATCCAACCATATGCAGTAGCTAGTTCAGGTTACAACCAATAATAGCGACGACTAATCAACCCGGAAGCCGAAGCTATGACGTTCCCGCCTCCACATTGCATCACAACCGTGTCATGCTCATACAATCCGGCCGTGTTCTGCGCATATATAATTCTACCTCCTTGAGTTAAAAACCAACTACAATGGACCACCTCCTAGCAAAGAACATCTATGACGTCTCCGGCCGTATCGCTCTCGTCACTGGCGGCGGAACGGGCATGTACGTTCTCCCGGATCCTCTGCGTCCTGTTCTACCATTCATTCAGCATCCGTATTCAGCGGCCGCATGATTGCATCGGCGCTTGCGGCCAATGGTGCCAAGGTGTACATTGGTGGTCGGCGCGCCGAGAAAGTTGAAAGCACCGTCGAAGAGTACGCAAACAAGGTCCCGGGGGAAATCGTATCGTACGCTGTCTCACATGTTACACGTCTTGCTATATTGACCTACAACTTGTCACTAGACTTGAGCTTGATGCAACAAGAAAAGAAAGCATCAACAATGCTGTCAAGGTTATCTCCGAGAATGATGGCAAGTTGGATATCCTATTCAACAAGTAATATTCCGTCGATCGTTCGTGATCCCGACTTGACTGAACTTCTATAGCGCCGCTATCACAGGACCTGTATCTATGTTCTTCAACAACGACTTTGCACCTGAGAATAAAAACTCGGAGACGCTGGGTAGCGCATTATTTGATAATGAGAGTCCCGAGGGTGCGTTGGCTAACTGTGTCTGTATCGTGTCAATGGTAATTTTCGATCGTAGAATGGGGCGGCTTGTACATGAACAATGTGGCCTCCATCTTTTTTGTCACAACCGCCTTTCTCGGGCTCCTTCAAAAAGCTTCAGACGCGCGTGGAGCATGGTCAGCGAGTGTCATCAATATTAGTAGTATGTCGGGCCTGCTGAAGATTTCCCAAAACAAGGTCTGCCCGTCACCATCAACGACTCACGATTGATGACCTCCTTTTTGGTGCAGTTTTGTTACAATTCGGCTAAAGCTGCCAACATTCACCTCACCAAGATGTTTGCGACCGAATTTGCGCTCAAGAATATTCCCGTGCGCGTCAATTCTATCGCTCCAGGTCGGTTCACCTCTCAGCCCGCACTCATTATGCTACTAAATGGACCGTTTAGGTGTATATCCTAGCGAAATGACGGACAGCGAGAACGAACCTTTAAGCGGGCAAGAAGCTAGCGAGATTGTGCAGGGCCTCGGTAAGGTTCCGGCCGGACGCGGTGGAACGTAGGTCCTTTTCATTTTGACATGTTGTGCGTGGTTAGTTGATTTTATTATTGGCAGGGACACGGATATCGCTGGAGCCGCCTTGTTCCTGTCGTCTTCTGCGTCTGCCTATGTAACCGGTCAGGTTATCACTGTCGATGGAGGGTTCATTGCGACTCATCCTGCCACGGTGTAAACTGGCGCCGGGTATCACTGTATCACTGTATCGCTGTGGTAATGCTCACACGGGAGCTCGTTGGTACGTAAACTTGCCGAAATAGGCAAACCATTGCCCAATTAAGACATACCGCTCAAACCGCGATTGTTTAATCTCCCCCTTCTAACTACACCGATTCGACGCGCATAGAAGTCGCGGCTGAGCTCTCAGGCAGAGGACAACCCATCCCAAAGGGTAAGCCCAAAGCAGTTGAAGGTCATATTGCATTCTCCAAGCCAACTTTTGGCCATTTTGCGCAGCACATCCTCTCAGATGGGCGGCACGCAGGCAATTCGTTGGAGGAGCGACTTTAATCATGCAGCACAATGCCTTGAATACATAATGACGCATGAAAATTCGTTATGAGCTCATTCCGGCTCAATCCCAGCCAGAATCCAAGCGGTACTCGTCTCGGCAGAGAATACAACTGGTCTCGTCATTATATAGTCAGCTTGCTCGCTACAGGCTTCGGTTGCATCACCATTTCGTCATGTCGCCTTGGTCTCCTCATCAGACCTACGCATATATAAACCCTTTTGATGCACGCCTGGTCCTCCTACTCATCCTCATTACTATCTGCTATGGATCACTTGAATACCGACAAAGTCTTTGACGTCTCTGGTCGCATTGTCCTAGTTACCGGAGGTGGCACTGGAATGTAAGCGAAACTTCATCCTTTGAATGAGGGGGGTACTTACTGTTCAACAGAGGCTCCATGATAGCCAAATCCCTTGCCCTAAACGAAGCCAAAGTGTACATTGGCGCTCGTCGAGGCGAAAAGGTTGAAGAGGCTGCTAAAGATCTTGGGCCCAAGGTCAAGGGCCAGATTATTCCGTACGTACTCTTCAACCACAACGTGGAAACGATTCAATACATAACTGTATCCTTAGACTCGGGTTGGATATTAACGACAAGGACTCTATCAAGGCTGCCGTCAAGACCATTGATCAGAATGACGGGAAGCTTGACATGCTGTTTAACAAGTGCGTTCCTCGTTGATTGCGGAGATATATTCTGAGTCTGGAGATAGCGCGGGGCAGACCGGGCCTAAGTCTCCATTTGTAGTGCAAGAAGACGCACCTATTTATTTATTGGGATCGAACTAACTAGACTTCAGAGTGGGGACAACTATATAACGTCAACGTCGCCGGCATTTTCTTCGTGACGACCGCTTTCCTCGGGCTCCTCCAGAAAGCGTCTGAGGAACGAGGTGCTTGGAGTGCGGGTGTTGTCAATATCAGTAGCATCTCCGGGCAGCTCAAGATCTCTCAGAGTAAAGTGCGTATCCCATTGTCTTTTTACCATAGCGAAGTTGATATTGGTGGGAGTAGTTCTGCTACAACTCGTCTAAGGCGGCGAACATCCACCTGACCAAGATGTTTGCCACCGAGCTTTCGATGAGAAATATCCCGGTTCGCGTAAACTCTATCGCGCCTGGTAGATCACCACAACTATCTATTTCGCAACAAACTCATTGGGATACGTACCAGGTACATTTCCTAGCGAAATGACGCAGGCGGAGAGCAACGAATTTGGCAGTAAGGAAGTAGACGAGCGACTCAAGGGCCTCAGAACGACCCCATTCCAACGCGGTGGAAGGTAGGCTCTCGCTCAACTTGCCTAGCGCCCGAGTGAGGCTTGACGTTCCGTCTCGTCTAGTGAAACCGATATGGCTGGAGCGGCTCTCTTTTTCGCTTCGCCCGCGTCTTATTATATTACTGGGCAGGTTTTGAACGTGGATGGTGGTATTTTGGCTGTGCATCCTGCGACGGGGGCGTGAGTTGTATCAAGGATGTGTATTAATCTGGAGTAGTTGCATCGCAACCTGGCTGTTTTGGGGGACTAAAGTGCTCAACAATTTGTGAATCTGTGAGGACACTATATAACACGGGAAGAATACGGACAAGCGAAAGCCAACATGTGATTACCGTCTTCTCGCTCGTGACCATCCATGATGCATACATTCAATGAGGTCATCGCCTGTCATCTTTCATCCCAACCTCGACCAACCAACATGAACCACCTCCTCGCCAACACTGTATACAATGTTAGCGGTCGCATTGCCCTAGTTACTGGTGGAGGCACTGGCATGTAAGCATCGATTACGAGTCTTGTTATCGGTGGTAAACCTATTGGAGCTATTTTACTAGTGGCCTTATGATTGCCAAAGCACTCGCGGCCAACGGGGCCAAAGTTTATATAGGAAGTCGAAGGGGTGAAGTAGTTGAAGAAACTTCAGACGAGCACAGTCCCAAGGCCGAGGGGCACTTGATTCCGTGAGTCCTCATCATTCACGCCGGGCAAAACTAGACGGTTATTCAGGCTGGAGCTTGACGTAACCGATAAAGCAAGCATTAAAAATGCGGTCCAAACTATTCAAAAGCAGGAGGGAAAGCTGGATTTATTGTTCAACAAGTGAGTTAGACAATGGGTCTTGGTACATTTCTTGACCTACTCTGCAGTGCCGGCCAGAGCGGACCCAAATCACCGTTCTTCATCAACAAGTCGGCTCCTGAGAACAAAGATCCTCATACGCTTGGTAGTGCCATGTTTGATTCCGAAGGTTTCGAAGGTGACTTGATTCTGCTCGTTTGGGGGTGATTAGCTAATGCGCTTCGTCGCAGAATGGAGCAACCTCTATACTATCAACGCTTCCTCCATATTTTTCGTCTCTACCGCTTTCCTTGGGCTTTTGCACAAAGCATCAGAGGAACGTGGTGCATGGAGCGCCGGAATTATCAATACCAGTAGCATCTCCGGTCAGATGAAGCGCTCACAGAACCATGCAAGTCGCTCTTTAACTCTAATTGGACGTGCGATTTCTCACAGCCGTATGCTAGTTTGCGTACAACTCAGCAAAAGCAGCTACGATCCATCTGACCAAGATGTTTGCTACCGAGCTCGCGCTGAAGAACATCCCCGTGCGAGTCAATTCCATTGCACCAGGTTCATTTGCCCGTCTCCCGTTTTGAAAATGCTCTGATGCTGTTATTCTCGCGTTAGGAATGTTCCCAAGTGAGATGACGGACCACCAGGGAAAGCACCTACCCGCCTCAAAGGTAGATTCAATCGGCAAGGGTACTACAGGGGTTCCTATGAACCGCGGTGGAGTGTAGGTCCCCCTGCGAACCGTTGGAGAGACGTTGGCTTATATCTCTATTGGATCCAGGGAAACCGATATAGCTGGGGCTGTGCTATACCTTGCTTCTCCTGCATCGTACTACGTCACTGGCCAGGTATTGACTGTCGATGGAGGTTACATTGCAACTAACCCCGCAACGGTTTAATGACATGAAAAAACCGTGGGTTAACGGTGTAATTAAATGAATTAATGGCAGTCTATTTCCGTAGCCAAAGCGCCGAATTGTCAAGGCTCGTCATCTCAATTAACCAACCAGTCTGCAGCAGAGCGGAGCGCTCCTGTCCATCCGACCAGCTGAACATCGGCTTTGCTTAAGGAAGTTCCGCACACTAGCACTGTTCCCAGCAGCTAGTGAATAATTTGTGATGCGGAGTGTCATTAGGGTGTTTGGAGCAGTCTCGAAGGTATCGTTAAATCCTGGCGATATACTAGCATATACGTCTATACCATATACGGGCTTACGCTGGTTACAGTGGCATGCAACACCTATCTCAGCAATCCCGGGTACTGGTACGTGCTGTAACTTTCTCAAGTCTGAGGTTCAAAACAAAATTTGAGACGGATAGACTACAGTAGTATCAACCAAATCGGCCTAAACCCAAACGCTTACTGGGAGAAGTTGGTGATGCCAGAGTAATTAATAACCCCAGCCGAACCGCCAGATACCTTGAGCCCAGACCAGTTCCATGTACCTGCGCAAAGAAATGAGATTTGTGTAACCTGGGAAAGACACAAGGTTACTTACCAGTGCAGGAGCCAGATCCGCAGTTGACCTCGACGCGCTTGGCGCTGCTTGCAACCGCGACAGTGTTGGTGCCGGTGAAGGTCACACCCTCCATTAGGACGCAGCATTAGATAGATAAAATAACCCGAAAATTTGCACTTACAGAGAGTTGGATACCAATTCCCAGGGTACCGAGAGTGCTAGGGTAGCTCTGGTCGATGATCACACCATATTTCTTGCAGCCAGTTGCGGTGTTGCCACTGTAGGTGATACCGGAGACAGTCGAGCTTGAAGCAGCGTTAGTGGACTCTTTATATGCGCATATATGTCTACCTCACCCAGTGGCAGCGGCCTTCGTCTTGATGCGGAGCCCTTGGTCGTTGTTTGTCACCACATTGTTCAGAATCTGAACATTGCTAACTGTAACGCCCGAGTCGATAGAGCCGACAGAGATACCGTGGCCACCAGTGCAGCTGTTGCGCTGGAAGATAATGTTGGAACCCTTGTTGATGGCGAGACAGTCGTCCTGGTTGTGGGCGGTACTGTCCTCGATAGTCAAGTTTGAGACGGAAACTACACATACAAGTGAGCGGAATCAAAGGGATAAAAAGATACTGGGCCACACCATCGAATGCATCGGTGTTATGGCCGGCAGCGGCGCCGTTACTTTTGCTATTAGGGGCATCTCCAGCGGCTGTTTGATCATGAAGTCTTAGACCAGTGTGAGCCCCATCAGGTTTTACTCACAGTTGTCGACAGTAACCTTGGATACGACGAGGGCGGCACTGTTGCCAAAGCTGAAGCAATTCTGAGGAGAGTTCTTGACAACAACGTTCGTGAAAGTGCCGGAAGACTTAATCCTGTATAGTACTCGCTTAATATAGTATTTTATTTGAGTAAATGTAGGCGACTCACTTCATCATCGGGTGAGGCTTGGTGCTGCCGTCGCCACCGAGACCATCCCAGTAGAGCTCGCCCTGACCGTTGAACGTATGCCCGTTTCCATTGACTGTCGAGCGTGTACGGTTTAGTGACCCGGAAATTAGCGAGGAGGTTGGGTTTACGTACAGGTAATACCGGTGCCGGTCAATTGGAACAGAGGTCCTGCCCACTCTGCATACCCAAACTGCTCGCACATCATGAGTCCGGATCTTGCCTCTATAATCGGCTGAAGTCCTCACAGTAACGTCTCCAAGCATATTAACGGTTGCACCACTTGGAGCGTCGAGCTCAAACGTCACACCGGCAGGAACAGTGAACGAGTTGATGTTAATCTATATTCGAGGCACATGCAAGTCATGTGTTATCCCGACTAAATGGCGCCTGAGAACACTCACAGTTGTGCATTTAATGGCAGCAGCTACATCGTCAAGAGAGGAGATAGTGCCGGTGCAGCGCTCAATAGGGGACGCAAGCAGAACTGGAGCAAGAGACAGCAGGGAGAGAGCAGTGGTTGTGGTGAACATGGTGCGATGAAGTGACAAGAAACTGCGGTGATACTGCGGGGCGGAGAGGTCGCTTATAAGTATCCGGGTTGCATATACCAGTGACGACGCTGCAGCCTCATGCAAATTCGCGGGCCGCCAGGCTACCGTGTACCTATCGCAAAGCTACTTTAGAACCAGCGGCGGCCCTCAAGTAAAAATAAAAGTACGCTCACGAGACGAGCGATTCAGCCCAAAGTAGCAGGAAGCCGCTCACCTGTTCGCGAGCTGATTCCGTCAAAGTTTAAAAATAGATTGATATAAGGCTTCGATACTTCCGGCAATCAAATTCAGCACGCTAGCTGAGCTGGCATGTGAGATTAACGTAGTCAAGTCTTATACTTAGGATCGATTGGCTGATATAAAATACTGCGCGTAGGGGCCGACCGTTCCTGTTGCTGCCTATATAACCTCCGAGTTCGTGAGCGGGCCGTCAGGAGCCGATTTTCATAGATATTTTATGTGATCTACTGTGCTACTTTATACTATAACTAGTCCTAGGTTAGCCTCCGGGCAACAAACATACCTCGGAGAATTATAAAAATACCCACCTTCGTGCTGGCTCTGGGATATAATAAGTACCAGCGTCATGGCCAAGCATTCCCGTATGACGTCCGAATTGGAATATTCAGGAACCTGCCAGGTAACCAGTGCTGGTCAGCACGCGTGTGCATCTCTCCGAAAGGTTTAAACCCACACGTAATAAGGCAAGAGTTACATCTATGCCTCGTTTTCCGCCCAAACGAGATTGTACAGCCAACCCCGCTAATCCGCGGTGCATGCCAAAAGGCGTTAAGTTATACCGGTTGCCTAATGGATAAGTACCATAATCGGTGGACTAATCAGTGCACACGACTTGCCAAAAATGTTCGCCCCAAGGGGAACTTCATAAAACCTCGGGGGGTAATCGGTTGGCATGACGTCCAGTGGTACCTACGCTTGCTAAAGAGAGGCGTTAGGTCTCGTAAGAACCATTCGTTACCTCATGCGGTCGAACTCGTACCTATTGAATCGTAGTTCCCGTTCTATCGAGTCAATGGACCGGGGGTAACTGGACCAGAAACTCCAGGGTGTTCCGCTGGTCCAACACAAGTCATCCGGACTACTTGGTCTGTTGAGCACAGACCAGTGCCTAGGATGACCCACCATTCGAGGGTGGTTACCAGATTGGGCTCCAGGTCGGAGGTGGCTGGGAGTAGTAGAGTGGATCACGTTGCCGAGCCTATGCAAAACTGGACAACGGCATGCGACACCCATCCCACTTGAAAAACATCGATGCTCTTGCACAGAACATGTAGGTTGTAGAAGCTACATCAGGAAAAAGGGTGGATTTTCATTAGGCAAAATTAGGCTTAATTAAGCCTAATTATTGGATTACCTGGCTTAC
>WSTG01000365.1:0-19803 GCA_019616325.1 Ceratobasidium sp. 394
GGACAAAAAGTTAGCTGTATTGCTGATGGGTGTTGTAGCACACATCCCGCAGGATTGGCAATAAGCCCTGAGCTAACTGCAGAGCCTCCCGGGAGTGGCTCCCCACACAAGGTTGAAGGCTCTGAGGCTCCTGGGGCTCCAGGAGCCTCTCTGGAGCCTGGCGCAGTTTGCAGATGTTTTAAGGTCGCTGGGCCGGTCGATATGGCTCGTGAGCTGATTTTTCACCTCCCGAAGTCGCCAGGCAAGGCTTGGGCTGAGGAGTGGTTCTTGGATTCCGTGAGTCTTCGTCCGTTCTGCGCATCCATGACTGATAACTTTAATTGCTGCAGCTGAGACTGGGTGCCCGGAAGCAGCGTGGTGACCTTGCTCACGCCATCGTCAAAGATTACGAGAAGATCTTCGACATCCATGACGCAAGATTTGAGGACCGCACAACCCGCAGTGAGATCCCTGAAGTCCAGGATCTTATCAACACGTTCATGCATACAAACGCGGACGATCCACTGGACACATTTTTCAGACACAAGTCTATACTTCGGGTGTGCCCCTAAGCATTTGCGATATGTCCCAATACTCATTATCATGCCCAGGTACTTCAGCTTCTGCTGAACGGACCTTCAGCCATCCGCGCTGGCCACCGTTCAGCCAAGGCCCGCGAGCCACACGCAGCCATGTGGCATATCAACTCCGTCACGCCGTCCCTCTTGGTGTTTGTTGCTATGATAGTAGGTGTTTAACTAGTATTGATATTTGGCTGAGAAACACATCGAGTAAACAGATACACTTTGTGCTGTCAGGGGAGCCCAGCCTTGAAGAGGCATCTGGACCGACCAACTACACAAAATGGTACCGCAATCACCTCCGCCTCATTAAAAGTCTCTATGTTGTGCACCGGGATGAATTTGATCGGCTCATCGACGATTACAACCAAGAAGTCTTTCCTCATCATTACCGTGATGGTCAGGGGGCGGTCAATCGTGAGCGAGATGGTGAGGATGATGAGGATGATTTGGAGGGACTGAATGAAGAAGAACGGGCCTTTCTGGAGCGTATGTATGAAGAGCGTGGCGACGACTGATTTATGTGTATGTTATGTGAGAGTTTCAGGCTGAAAATGAGCAATACGTTCTTGCGGCGGCTGCTTAGCGCCTAAAAATTCAAATGTGTCATGTGATCTGAAGAAGCAACAACACCCACCACAACCGCCAACCCACTTGTTCGATGCACGCATCGTCCGGCTGCCCGCTCCGTACAACCCTCGGTCTACGGACCTCTATGGGGGCTACGGACACTCTGCTGCTGGGCTGGGTGCCGTCCCCTTCGTGTTTTCCACCCCTCTCTGATCGTGTTGTCGGACATCGCAGCCAAGCCGAGAAGGCAGACTGACCCGACGAGCTGGCGTTGCTGGTCTGGCGGAGCGAGGGCCACACAGATGTGTGCGCCTAGACAACCACGACTCGGGTAGGCTGGAGGACGTGAACCGGGCAGGTACTCGCTCGGTGGGTGGTGTAGCGCGATCCCACCCTCCCTTTCTCGCGGGTGTATCCCAGGTACGCCGCCCCGTTTCAGTCACCTTAGCTCCGCCGCTCACCATTTCTCAGTCCTCGCGTTGTCACATTCGTATCTGTGCTCGCACGCACACGTCGGTCCCCCCCGCTGATGCCTCGCCGTCCAAGCGGCAGGCGTGTCCCAGGTGAGTCTCCCCACCCAACCACGTCAACCTAGCGGCTCACTGTTGCTCTCGTGATGCTGCAGGCCCGCGCTTGCAATCACTCGTCCGCACCGCGCCCACTTCTGTCCGCCTACGCTCGTCCGCCCGCGCACGTCTGTTCTTGCCCGCTTGCTGCGGTCCCTGGCCTGCGCATGTCGTCCCGCCTGCATGGCTCACTCGCGGCATCGCCCGCTCTCAACATCGGCCCGCCCCGTCTCGTGCGCACTCGCGTGATCCATTGCCCACCGCCCCCACCTTTGCGAGCACCTACCACGCCTGTAGCCGGCCCGCTGGGATTCACGAATCCCCAGCCACCATGCCGCTCAACTCGGCCCCCGGCCCGGGCATACACATTGGAAGCACGAGCGCGAACAAGAATGTGAGCAGGGCAGGGGCGCTCCCACAAACGCTGCTGGTGCGAGGAAGGCTGGGCCGCGCGTGTGCGCGAACGGGAACGGTGGCTCCAGCGCGAGATGCACTCCGTGACGCGTGGCGACCACCGACGGCCAAGCGATTGCCCGTGTAGCTCGCGTTCCCGCTTCAACTC
Source organism: Ceratobasidium sp. 394 (assembly GCA_019616325.1). Classification (NCBI taxonomy): domain Eukaryota; kingdom Fungi; phylum Basidiomycota; class Agaricomycetes; order Cantharellales; family Ceratobasidiaceae; genus Ceratobasidium; species Ceratobasidium sp. 394. The sequence continues at coordinate 2,259 of WSTG01000365.1, forward strand.
GTACCCACAGCGAAGGAAGCAAAGCCAGGAGTCACGGAGGGCCAGATGCACCGGCCCAACGTTCATACCGGCTACTCCCACTGCCCGAAAAGACGCGCACACTCGCCCGGCCCGCGGTTAGTAGTCGTGCATCAAACGACACGAGCGGCCACGTCCCAGTGCTCACCGGCCCGCGTTCTGCAACCCCCCACAAGGCCGTCCCTGCTGGTATACAACCTGGCGTGCGTGCGGCCACCGTCCGCACATCGATAGCCCCGCCGCACCGGTGCTCTACGTCGTCTGCGCCCCTGGCCCGGTTTTTGTTCGTCGGGCTGGACCTTTATACCGAGCATGCACGCATCGCTTACCGCGCTCAACTCCCCCAGCTCCCACCTCCACGCAGCAGGGCCGAGCTCGATTTTGGGCTTGGTTTCAGCCGTCCCGGTGGCTCGCGCTCGTTTGTGGCCATGCGCTCGAGCTCAGCCGGGAATCCGTGCTCGCCGCCCGCCTTGCTCACCGCTTGTCACGCTGGAGCCGACGTATCTGATCTGTGCGCTTTGTCGCACGGTCTTGCCCGCCCCGACTTCCCATGTGGCACCTGTCGCCGGCTCTGAGCAGGGCAGCGTGTCGGGCGGGTCCGACGCGACGGTGTGTGCACGAGATGACGACAATGTTGGGTCGGTCGTCCCGACCACAGAGAACAACGCCGAGCTCCGCAAGCCGCTCGCCCGAGCGAACCACATGTCTACCATTACCAAACACACCAGGCGCGTCAACCTCCCGATCACAATCCACGGCCACCTGCTCCCGTTCTCGTCGCCCACCACACCCTCGGCGACCAACTCTGGAAGAGGCGCCCGAGCGGTATGGCCATGAGCCTACGCCCGAGTACCTTCAAGCCCTGCTTATCCGAACAACCCTCATGGTGGAGCCTGACGGCGCGTCCGAGAACCGCGCTGCGCCAGAACAGCCCATGCTCGCGAGTATTCCCGAGCAGCCTTCCCCAGCCGAGCCGAAACGCGTCGACACGTTTCCCTCGATGTCGACCCGCTCGCGCCCTTCCGAGCCTGGCCTGCCCCCATCTAGGCTTGCATTCGACGATGCAAGCGGGGTGCTCAACTTGGGGTCTGCGCAATAGGCCGAAGGGAACGCATATAGGGACTCAAAAAAGGGCACTCGGGCCACTTTCCTTCCCACAGTTGTGGCGCGATGAGTGCCGGTCACCCCATCTGCGAGGTATTCTAGTGACGAGGTCACAGCGGCCCCTAGCGCTTATCATAGCGGCTCCACCGACCAGCCTGCAATGTACAACACCACTGTTATCTTAGCGCTTCAACATTTATGCCTACTCTGTTGTACTGCCTAGCCTGTACTCGACCGCTAGTCGGTTCACATATGTACTTGACTACTTGTTTCAATCCAATCCTAACTTATCCTGTTGGTGTGAGGTCCAAGTGATTACAAAATCACATGCGTAAGGCGATGTACTGGCACTTGGACCGGCCTGTGCACTTGAATTGTTGAGCTACCATCTACGTATTGAAGGTATGCATTGTATATTGCTCCACAACTAATAATACATTCTAACCGTTGTCAGAGCTTCACTTTGAGCACCACACCCAGTCTTTTAGTCGCTCCATACCATGTCGGGCAGCTCTCGGCGTCATCAACGTGCACAGACAGAGGTGCATGAAGCATCTAGTCGTTTCAGGCCCTGCCGACACTGTGGGCGGCACTTTTCAGTATATCACAACGCCTGGAAGATTCACGAGCCAACTTGCCCACTGCGGGGCCCCCAGGAAAACCCACCCAGCTCTCCGCAAGCCGCAGTGAGTACCAGCTTCATCTCCATCGCATTTTTACCTTAGTTTGCATCTCTAGGTTCACAAAGACCCAGACAGTGCAACCAATTCCCACTCGGAGTCCGATTCTGATCCTGTGGGTGGAACGTTTGCCGATGCTTGGGAAGATTGGGCCACACCAAAGGCAAGCCTGGGTCGCTCGCAGGAGGTGGATGACCCTGGCCATCGTATGTTCTCTAGCTTTTCGCACTTTAGTTTTACCCATATTCTCACAGATGATGCTCATTCCGAGCACTCCGTGGCACATGGCCAGTACTCGAGGGAACTGACTGCTGATCCTGAGTCAATTCCCCCACTGGGCGAGGCAGATGTATGGGTCAAGCGACATCCAGCATCCGGCCAGCCCAGTGGACTCTTGGCTCCCAAGCCACACGGTGACAAACCACAGGCTCTCCCTCCCCAGTCGCATAGCCAACTCCCCCCGTTCTTCCCTTTCCGGACACTCGATGACTTCATCCAGGCGGAAATATTCAGTGACTACGGTGCAACGGATGACCATATCAATCATCAACTCCACCATGATTCAAAGTCGACACTCCGAGATGCCAAGGACTACCATAATACCTTGAAAATTGCTTCACGGCTGCACGGCGAGGTGAGTTGTCCATATACCTTTGTATTAAACACCAGCCTGACACTCGTGCCTGTCTAGTTCATCACCAAGCCCGTAGTCACAACGTTTGAAGGCCATGAATTCATAAACCAAGCGCACTTCCAGCCACCTCTCGCTGCCTTGGCACAGCTTGTTGGTGATCCAGAATTTGCATCGGACATGGTGTACTACCCAGAGGAATTACACATCCGTCGACCCGGCACCGATGGCGAGCCAATGCAGGTCTGGGAAGAGCTTTGGCACGCTAAGTTATGGTGGAGCTTACAGGCAAGCCTAAGCAGCAGTGCTTTCGGAATAATTTGCTAAAATATACTACCTAGGACCGCATTCAGAAGGACCAATGCGTTTTGTATTTGGTGATATATATTGACGAAACAAATGTGTCAAAAATTGGTGGTGTCAAGGTGTGGCCAATTTACATGTGGGTTGGCAACCTACCGGCCTCAATCCGCAAACGGAGAGGTGAAAAGGGTGGGGGTACATTAATAGGATATTTGCCCAAGGTAAATGCTAGACATATTTTCTATTTTTCTTTGACTGAATCCTCTGCTACCCAGGCTCCCAAGGACTTAGGGGTCAGTGATCTTGCCGGGCTTCGCTGTCAAGTTTACCATGACACCCTGCGGAGCATATTTGAAGAACTCAAGATTGCAGCCCGACACGGCATTCCCATGCGCTGCGGGGATGGCATCATTCGCAACTTTGTCCCCGTGATTGCTGCAACAGCGGCAGACTATATGGAGTTGTGAGTAGTTGTTTCATTAATGTATGCAAAGTTGCTTAATGACCCTGTGAGCCAGTGTCCGAATGGTCTGCATACTCGGTCATCGCAGCGGCTTCCCGTGCCCGATCTGTTTAGTACCTCGGCTTGAGCAGTCAAAGCTAACGGAATCATGGCCAACGCGAACGGTTGCCGGCTCAGAAGATGTCCTAGACCGTGCAAACCAGGCCCCAACCATCAGCAAGCGGGACGAAATATTACATGAGCAGTCATTGCGAAATATGCGGGTAAGTTGGCTCGCACTTGTTCTATTTTTTGTTCTCTCCCACAGCGTGTGCTCACATATGCGCTAGAGTGCCTTCCTGGACCTCATACCCCCAATCCACTCAATATATGATGCGGTTATTGCCGATCCACTCCACCAGATTGAGCAAGGAGTTTGGGGGAAACACCTATGGCTGTGGATCAAGGACCAACTCCCTGATTCAAGCAAAAAAATCCTGGATGACCGGTTTGTTTGCATTTCAATCTTTGTATTGATGTATCTAACGTTTCCATACAGCATGAAGGCGATCCCACGGTACCCCGACTTAAAACACTTCCCAAATGGTATTACAGACTTAGAATACATCACCGGCAAAGAGCATGGAGTGATACTCAGGGTAAGCTACTACGTCTAGCTTAATTATGATCCTAGTTCGCACCCAAACACCCGCATACACTTACCTTATTCTATCCTAGATCATCGTTCCACTTATCAGCGACTTGATAGTGGATGATTATCGCAAACTTGTGCTAGGAACATTCCGATCTTTGGCCAAGATCTACCTAATGGCCAAGTTTACAACTCATAATGACTTGACACTCGAGGCGCTGGATGAAGAGATAGCTAGATTTGACCGTCTGCACAGGGTATGTCCTATAACAGTGAGCTTTTCCGTACTCGTCCCTGATGCTTCTGGTAGAAACTGGCAAAAACGTTTGATGGCATCAGTGCCAACTACCCCAAATTCCACTCGCTCTCTCACCTTACCGACATTATCCGCCGATTGAGTACTACAGATAACTATCACGCTGGTCTGGGTGAGGCGATGCACCCGCAGAGCAAACGGGATTATCGTCGCACGAATCGGCAAATGAACTTCGAAATTCAGGTGTGTGATCGACTTGTGTTTACCTCTTGAACATGCTGACTCGGAATAGATGTTGCGCATGTATCAGGAGCGCGAGGCCATCATGCGCATACGCGCTCGGGTTGATGCTGCCGCTAAGTCCAGTGACGAGTCAGAGGAAGATGTGGCGACCACTTGGAACGGCCCACGAGTGTATTTCGGCTCCTCGGACCGTAATGGACGCCAACTGGCGACAGAATTCGTCCGACGGCAGATGGAATGCGACGCAAGCGCCAAAAATATGGCCAGGTACCTGCGCATCTTCCTGTACCAACGAATTGGCGGATACGGCAGGCGTGTCAATTTCAGGGAATCGGATTTGCCGCGTTTGGATGGCATGCTTGTAAGTTCCACCGACTCCCTCACCTCTTCTTTTCTTTGACTTTCCTCTCACTTTGCGAATCCTCTCGTAGGTTTCCACATTCAAACTCACTACAATTGGCTACATCTCGATGGTCGACTCCCGAGATGGACTCGACGTTGCACGAGCGACGGAATCCTGGCGCAACCAAGGCCCTCGGAATGACTACGTCATTGCTAGCGACAAAGGGGAGTTTTTTGTCGCTCAAATCCTGAAACTGTTTCATCTTCGAATTCACCGTGGCGAAATGCACCCCCTCGTATACGCACGGCTCTTTAGAGTTGATCGCCGAAGCAGGACAATGGGATTCATCGAGTTGACCGACACTGGGACCCAGACTTTCCTATTCCCCGACACTATAATTCGCTCCTGTGTTGTCCTGTCGCCTGGCATCAAGGAATCAAAGCACGTACTCTGGGATTTGGAGGGCGCGGACATGTATCTTCGATTAAAAGACCTGTAAATGTAGTACATTCTAGTTGAATTATTTGTACTTAAAAACAGTATTACCCCAATTCCAGCACAAGGTCAAGTATGACCAGTTATAGCTACCACGACAACCGTCACATTCTTGCGGCACTGGCATGGCGGCTGGGGCACGTGTCTCAGTTTTGGCGCTGCCACAGCCGGCTCCAGCCCTGCTGCAGCCGGTTGCGGCGGCCGGTTGGCTGCAGCCGGCTGCACCTGACTTTGCGGTTCCCTGATGCTCAACTCGGTTCGGTCCCAATTGAATCGAGTATCTTTGACCGCCGGGACTGAGATGAAAAGCGGGTCACACGCCGGTGTAAAAGAACACAAATATAGTTTCGCAGGACCGCGAATGCTCCGGATTGCACCAAGCTTCAACTCAAATGGTGACCTGAAATATACACGATAGAAAAGGCACGTATATCGTAGCAAAAGGAACCAACGACCAGCGATTGCACACAAGCTCAACAAACCTCCATCCAAGCAATCTCAAGAACCTTGAGGCCAGCCTGTTCGTACCAGTAATTACCAGGCTCAATACCAACCACATCTTTCCAAGGGTCTGATCCCTGCGCATACTGCGGTCGGGATATATCCCATATCCCAGCAGTTACCGCACTTAAACCTTTGTAAAGCACAAGCACACGGACGATATGCTGCGTGGGAGGTGAAACGGAGAGTGATGATGCGGGCTCGAAATCAACTCGAGGTACGAAGCGGAGGGCGATGTATTCATAGGGCTTTTGTTTGAGGTGGGACACGAAGTGTCTGGAGATCCGCTCATTCGCGCACTTTTGACAAAATGCTTAAAACTTACGTTGGGGATGTTAAGCAACTCGTAAATCCCGTCTGGTAAAGTGCGCTCTGAACGTAGGCTTCAACCTGACTGAATGGAACTGCTGCCGAATTCGTAGGATCGAGCAATGGGACGAGATTTGAAAGGCCATGTGGAGGATGTGGTTCCAGGTGACTTGGTGAACGAGGTGGATCCAGTATTACGGGCTGAGCCGGTCGTGAGCTGTAAACTGAGCGTAAGCTGGCGGCTATCACGAAAGATGCTGGCTCACATGCCGTCCCAAAAAAGACAAGTAACCTCCGTGTTAGAGCTGTGGTCCAACAATCCCCCCGATGCCACATCAACGGTCCAAGATACAGCTTGAGAATATTCTTGGAGTGGCGCTCCTATTGAGGGGCGAAGAGCCGCTAGTTCCCAGGCCCGGTTCAACGAAAGCTGAACTTTTATGTCTTTGTGGCGAAATCGTTCCGAAGTCTGAAGCCCCGGATCTGGATAGAGGTATATCATGGACTGCCTAGCATTCAGGTAGAGGTCGAGAATGGTCCAATCGGTGATCCTACACTGTTCGAGTGTCTTCGCGTCGTCTAATGGCTGACCAAGGAGATCAAGCCTTTGTAAAATAGCAGGCACGCGGTATGTCGTTTCGATCAAAGACTTGATATCGCCGATTGTCGAGGACGAGCGAAAATCGCCCAGATTCAGGAGTTCTTGGGACGCTGGGCGGACCGTCACCCGAATGCTGTGGCTGGGATCATTCACTGTATTGGCGGGATCTTGATCAACTAGGCGTGGGGTATCACGAGCAGGAGTATCTGGGGGAGGCTGATTGACGGAGGTTTATGGACATCGGCAGGGTGAAATACATACGTTCAGTTATCGGCCCTGCAACGGTGGTGGCCGAAGCTACAGATTCTTCCGGTCGAACAAGGGCCACCTTCCCATACGCAACTCCCCCGGAATCTGGGCAGCCAGCGTCCGTCGGATCGTCTAGGGAGACCTCCACGGTTTTAATGTCGCCAACCACATCCGGCCAGATCTCTTCACTGATCTGCACGAGCGCACCGCCATAGTCCGCAAGCGTGGTCGATATCAATATGTCCTGGGGGTCGACACTCCGTAGCTTGGCAATCGATTTTTGTACAAGTTTAATGGTATTCTGTTGATCGAGAGATCGGTGTTATACGAGTTGGTCATCACGACACTGTTGCGCACCTGGTAATCTGCGTCTCGTTTTATTGCCACCGAGCGACCCTGGTAGGTAGCCACATAGTACGGAAGGTTGAGGGCATCCGGGTTAGCGATGTTGTTGGACATTGAGTCAACGCCTGGAGACAAGCATATGTTACTGCAGTACAAGATCGCCTGAATGAGATGGATAAATTGGAGCAGCCAAGAACTGGGCGAGGTGAAAACGAACTGGTCGCCATATCACGTGATCTCAGCTCAGGAGCCGTCGACCCTTTGGACACGAAATGCTTCAGCCTCTGCTCTTTGTGGCGCACCCAAATTATGTTTGAAGACAACAAGGCCATGGTGTTAGAGAGTAGTTGAACGATACCCATCTGGTATAATCCTTCAGGGTTGGAGCGTTTGATCGAACTGGTACTGCAGTGCGAAAGCTCAAGGTGTGTTTACCAGCGCACCAACTTCGGCTCGAGTGATAATTAATCCGGTACGGGGCTCCGTGGAGGACGAGAAATGATTATCACTCCTTTGGCGATACGCCTATGAGCCATGTTGAGTACTTAGCACGGTGCGTTGAGTCTGCTTCAAGTCTGCAGTGCTACGTATCCGCTCTGTGTCGGTTTGGGTGACCTTGAATAGTCTACGCAATTCTTCCTTAGGCCTTAAATGATGAGCAGCCTCCAAGAAGACCAATTCGTTTGCGAGACCCCAATGTATGCGCCATCTACCAGGTGTGATGCTCGCACGCGAAACATACACAGGCAAGCCCCTGAATAGCCTCTTAGTCAAGGTACCCGCGGCTGCGGTTCTGTTTTATCGGGAGTTAGCCTGTGTACAACGCCCTTACGAACGCTCTCGGGGGGCTCACAACTGGCCGAGGCCGTTGCTTTGCATAATGTGGGGATAATTCACTTGCCAAAACGTTTTCTCCCAAATTAGCGCTTATAGTATTTCGCATCAGTGTACGATTCACGACGTATAATCAATTAGCTTGGGCCGACCCAACCGATTAGAGGTTTGATCCCGTTATTAATCGAACCACGAATGGAGAGTATAAGGCGTCCCTGCTAGACAATCCTTATGCATGGTGTAAGTTTCGTCAAGGTCTTTGACCATTGCACGATTATTGCTAGAAACGCTAGAGCCTCGAGAGACCTAAGAGCTCCGACAAATTGATTTTCTTATCGGCGTGAGCTACCAAGTACCTAACGACATGAACGTGTGGCAATCAAACCTACTAGTGGGCTCCGGACATCCCAGGGAGACACATCTCGGGTCAAAAAACCTCCATCCAGGAAATTTCAACAACTTTGAGTCCAGGATGCAGGCACCAGAAATTGTTGGACAGCACAACGCCAGTTCCTGCATCTTTCCAGGGGTCTGGACGTTGTGGATACCGTGGCAAAGGTATATCCCAGATTTCAGCAGCTGCGGCACTCAAGCCTTTGAAAAGTACTAGGATCTGTGTGATGTGGTTCGTAGGTGGAGATATGCAGAGTGACGCCATCGGTTCGCAGTCCGCCTGAGATATGAAACGGAGGGCAATGTAGTCGTGGGTCTTTTGTTTGAGCTGATAAATGAAATGGCTGGAAGAATCTCCCTCCGTTTAAACAGCTCACGAACTTGATAGGGTGAGGATGAACTTACGCGGGGGATAACGAGTACACGGTGAATCCTAGGTCGTAAAATATGCTCTTGATGTAACCTTCAACTTCATCGAACGGAATTGCTGCCGAGTTTTTAGGATCAAGTAATGGGATGAGGTTTGGGCTGCCATGTGGGGGATACGGGTCAATTAGTTGGCTTTGTAAGCGGCGCGAAGTAAGCGCTGCAGACTGAACTGCTTGTGAGCTGCGGACGGAATATAAGATGGAGATTAGCGAGAGAGGCCATAGGCTCACATGCCATCCCAAAAAAGACAAGTAGTCTCTGTGTTAGAGCCGTGGTCGAATAATGCTCCCCATCCCACATCCACGGTCCAGGACACAGATTGAGGGTAGTCTTGTGCTGGGGTTTGTATAGAGGGACGAAGAGTTGACAGTTCCCAGGCCCGATTCAACGAGAGCCGAACCTCGACGTCTTTGTGGCGAAAGCGTTCCGAGGTCTGAAGTGTTTGGTCGTTATAGAGATATATCATGTACTGCCTCGCATTCAGATGAAGGTCGAGGATCGTCCAATTAGTTATTTTACATTGCTCAAGTGTTTTCGTGTTATCGAGGGGTTGACCAAGGAGATTGAGCCTCTGTAGCACAGCAGGTACGCGGTATGCTGTTTCGATCAAAGACTTGAGCTCGCCGATTGTTGACGATGGTCGAATATAGCTAAACTCCAGCAGTGCTTGGGACGTTGTGCGGACTGAGACCATGAGCGTATCAGAAGGATCGGTAGCAGGATGCCCAGCAGCTTGGGGTTCTGGGGCTTGAAAGGGAGTATTTGAGGGAAAGTCGCACTTGAATAGCTCATCGGTACAGCGAGATATAAACACATACGTTCGGGTGCCAGGTTTGCAGCGGTGGCGGCTGTAGCTATGTGTTCGTCCTGCCTAGCAAAGATCGTATTTTGAGAAGGTGGGTGGATAGCATCGGTCGCATCCTCTAAAGTAACCTCGACAGTCTTGAGGCGGGCAACCACGTCCGGCCAGATCTCTTCGCTGATCTGCACGAGCGTGTCACCAAAGCCCGCGAGCGTGGTAGCCATGAATATATCTTCCGCATCTGCTGACCGTAGTTTGGGAATTGATTTTTGAATAATCTTAATCGTAGCCTGGTAATTGAGAGATAGGTATTGTTTAAATTTACCGTACCGTTTGCGTTACACACCTGGTAGTCTGTATCTCGTTTTATTGCCACAGAACGACCCTTGTAGGCAGCTACATAGTATGGAAGATCGAGTGTATCCGGGTTGACTATGTTGTTGGACATCCAGTCGGCAGCTGAGATTCTGAGTGTATTATCTCGGTTTGATTTGGGCGAAACGAAGTGGCGCCAAACTAGTGAAACGGTCAGGCTGTCAGCATCTGGCGATCACGTGATAATTTCAGATGTGTTGCATTCTGATCTAAACCAACGTCGAAATGCTTCAACTTCTTCATGGCAGCATGACATTTCTTCCAACCATAACCGAAGGCCGCCATCATACTTAAATCGCAATATGTTGACCTCCCAAGAACAATATTGGACATTGTATTGTGCGCCGAACTGGTAAAGCTTCCTGCGCTAACTCTACAGGAATAATAACCGTAATCATTTATCATATAGGTAATGCCCTCCCGCTCCAATACATATCCATGCTTTTTGCCTGCAATGAGTCATATATCTACGTCACTGCATGAATCTGGTACAGCCATGGTTGAGATTTGTATGTTTTGAACCCGACTCTCCCCACCTGACCCCTCGCCCGAGAAGCAGGTGGGCTCCGGAGCGCTGCTTCGTACGATCGCCTGAGCAGCCGTTGCGCCTAACCTGGTGAGTCCAAAATGTATCTACCTCTCTCCCAGAGTGCTTAACCTGGCAGGGTGGCGACATTTGCCAACACCAGTGCGCACCAGGCAACAATTGCAGAGTGTACCTACCTTCGGTGCACGCCAATGCCACGGTGCCACCCCCTGCGGGTCAGATATGCGGCTTCCGACCTCAATCTCAACCTCTGCTCGGTAAGTACCTTTCATCCGGCACATGGTTAGCGCCCACTCGCTCGCACCTCATTGCCGCCTCGTTTACCGTCCCCTTCTTTCTTGGGATACCGTCTTTGCCCGTTCCAACTGTCCCACTCTCCGAGCCTGGAAATGATGCAAGTTCGACATATCTGGTCAGTTAAAGCTTGTGTAATGGCCGAGGACTAAGGGTCGGTGCGCATACGGAATGCTAGGTATGTCGGCTCGTGCATCGGGTGGTAGCGCTGCCGGCATAGCCGTGTAGTGCGATCAAGATAGAGGCAAAGCTAAGTGAGGGGGGAGAGTTGCATGATTCCGGCGTGCCTAATGAGGACTTGGCAGGCCGCGAGAGAAGCCAAAGGTTCGTAGACCAGGCAGGGCGGTGAGAGGTCCATCATGTGTCGCCGGCTGACGGGTTAGGACCAAGAGTATGGGGCAATGCTGAGTCCTCTTGCGCATTCGACGAATCTTAAGCTACTGGCCTGAATTTTTAGCTACTCTCGCCAGCCATATCTTCGGTTTCACATCATCACGTGCGCTACACGATGGGAATAACTTGACACCTTCTGATATTGTGGACGCCAATTGATTCACCTAGCTGCCCGGGGAGGCAACATGATTCTGTCGTGACGTCCAATGATACGCCTTAACCCCAGTCCGGCACTACCTTGCGCATCCCAACGTAAACGGGTGAAAAGGTATGCACGCCGTGCACCCATAATCTACTAAGATATTAGAGAGGTTACGATCGAGTGACTAGCCACTTGGTTGGGTCATGATAACCCATTTGAATGGGCTTTTGCGTCGTACTTCCCCGTTAATTTATCCGCACGGCTATCGATAAGAAGTTTCACGAGGACCGATAAATTGCGCGTTGACGTCGTGGATTCAGATGGTGGCTTGACTTCGGCCAACCCAGGGGTATGCCAAGCGAACATTCAGAGATATTCGTAATGCTGGCTCGAGATCCCCATGAGGTGATTGGATGAGCAAAAGGTATATATGTTCGAGGTGAACAGACACTTGTGTTGAACGTTCACCTCTCCCCAAACTGGCATTTTGCCTTCCGCCTCGATTTCTTCGACATGGATTATTATCAAATGCTTCCACCAATGCTCATTTTCTGTCTTTTCATCACCCGCTACTGGTTATCCCGGAGGCGAAAACCGACCCTGCCTTTGCCTCCCTCTCCAGCCGCCCATCCCTTGCTCGGGCATCTTCTCTCACTACCGTCTTCCAATCAGCACATAGCATATAGGGACATAGGAAAACAGCTAAACAGTTCGTCCGCTGAGCTCTTACCTGTTCTATCCTGAATGTTATTTAGGCGACATTATTTCCTTCACCGTACTGGGCCAGACGATCGTGGTACTCAACTCGGTCACAACCGCTGAAGATCTGCTAGTCAAACGGTCCATGATCTACTCAGATCGTCCAGAGCTACCCATGTTGAATGACGACCGGCTGTGAGTTGTTCTAGCTGTAATTGTATACCAACTGTGCTAAGAGCCGTGTTGTTTTAGTCTTGGATGGGGCAACGAAACAGGGTTTCTTGGTTATGGCGAGCGATGGAATAGGCAGCGCAAAATGACCGCGCGAGTCCTTCATCCTAGTGCGGGCGAGGAGCTATGGCCAACCATGGTAAAACAAGCGAGAATTTCGATGCGGAGGCTACTTCATAAACCCAATGACATTGCGCCAGAACTTTGATGGTGAGCTATACTAACCAAAGCCGAGCGAGAAAATACTTATGCAGTCTGCTTGTGTGCATGCATAGGTTGACTGCATCAAACATATTAGCTGCGGTATATGGATACCAGCCGTCTTACCCTTCGGATGAGCAAATCAAGATTGCAGAAACCGCTACCAACAGGCTATGCGAGGCTGCTATACCTGGAAGTAAGCTCCCAACGTTTCACCCTTTATCCATCAGATCCCGCTTTGCTAACTAGGTCTCTAGATTTCTATGTAAACACGATTCCGTGGCTGAAATACGTTCCTGCCTGGCTTCCTGGCGCCGCTTGGAAGCGTAAGGCGGACGCTTGGCGGGCAGAGAAGGATAGAATGATCAACGAGCCGTTTGAATGGACAAAGTCGCAAATGGTAAGCTATCGTGGCTCAGCTGATCGCACGTTTAACATTCCGTAAAATGTTTCAGGCTGCTGGAACAGCCTCTCCCTCGATCTTAAAGACTCTCTTGACTGAGATGACAACCACTGCATCATTTCGACACAGCGCCGAGTTGGAAGAGGACATGATCCGGTGGGTGGTTGGTACGATGTATGCAGGTTGGTACTTCCTGCTATCGACTAGGCAAAGCTAAAGAAAGGCTCCCCTCTAGCTGGAGCCGATACGGTACCTGTTCCAAACATTCCGCAACCGAATCTGAGCACTAACTACATGATTCAGATTGTTGCGAGTGTCACGACCTTTATTCTCGCCATGATTCTGCACCCAACGATTCAGGAGAGGGCTCAAGCAGAACTTGACGCAGCTTTGGGACAAAACAGGTTACCGGAGCTCAGCGATCGCGGATCGCTGCCTTATATGGACCGTATACTAAAAGAAGCCTCACGATGCAACTCGGTAACCCCACTTGGTGAGTGTCCGCTATCGGCGATCAATGTCATTAAATAACCAAGATACTTTTCCGAGTAGGTCTGGCTCATGCGAGCACTCAGGATGACGAGTACAAAGGATATCAAATCCCAAAGAGAGCTATTGTGTGAGTATTTGTGCTTATACCCGAGACCGCCATCGGCCGTTGGTTGACCCTTCGTGATCCGCGCAGCATTGGGAATACCTGGTAACCTTCATTCTTACTCATTTTGGACAGACTCAACCATTTATATCGACCGCAGGGCGATGAGTAATGATCCTTCTATCTATCCCGAACCACGAAAATTTGATCCTGACCGCTTCTTGGACTCATCTGTGCCTGAGCCGCCGGCCTTTGGGTTTGGCAGACGGTCGGTAGTACACTCCCGTCACCAAGTTCCGGTCTGACTGTATGCGTAGGATCTGTCCTGGCACTAACTTTGCTGAATCAAGCATGTTTATCATAGCCAGCACGCTCCTGACAATTTTCAACATTACGTCAACTCCGGGAAAACCAGCTCCTGAAGCGAAATGGAAAACAGATGCACTTATCGCGTAAGTGGTTTCTTTTTGCATGGGACGGTCAGTATTCATACGAGCATGTATGGGATTTAGGCTTCCGGCTCCGTTCTGTTGCACGGTCGCCCCAAGGTCTGAGAGTCGCCGTCGCTTGATGGAGCAATGGGTAGAGTTCTAAGTCGTGGCGCTGGTAGTGTTGCAATCTAAGCTTGCGCACAAAGTTGTCCTGAAACAACGTGGGTATTATGAACGCGATTGATGAACATACATCCAGTCAGAATTCGTGAAATCACAAAATGAAAATATAATTATATGACGCTCTACCTTGTCCACCATCAATGTCCTTTCTATCCCACTCAATCGGACTTTAAGATCGAACAGTATTGGAGATTGAGTAAGACGCTGAGCTTGTCAGGCTGAACGTATTAACGCGCCAGCAGATACTCGTACTTGCCGTCCACCCATGAGCAATACATACGCCCCCTTCACGGATTTGGTATAGCCATGATCGGGTCGACTACGTCGCCTATATGGGCCGTCAAACCCGACTCCTCCCACCTATTAGCTCCTCGCCCCGAAAGCAGGTAGACTTCAGAGCGCTGTCCGTATGGTACATTAGTAGCTTCCTACCCGTGCTTCGCTCCCGCGAAAACACTTCGCATCTATCATATAGTGATGGCAACTAGAACTTGAACCAGCTCTGCTCTGACCATTGTGCCAACTAGCGAGGCCTTTTTAGCTCAAATACGTCTCCACGGTGTTTGTTGCAGGTAGTCACCGATGTAATCCTAGAATTGCCGAATCGTAGACGCAAAGTCATACGGCTCTTCATAGTATTTTAGTCGAATGAGACAATTCGAGACTAGCAAGTAGCGCGCAGAGCCGAGTGTTACAATAAGTCGCCGTAACGAGCACAGCGAATAGTCACGCGAAGATATCCTCAAGTCAAAAGATTTCCATCCACGATATTTCGGCAACAGCAAAATAAGTGCCACGGAGCCAATTTTCAGCCGATTTCGCGCGGGCTATATCCTTCCAGATATTTGCTCCCTGTTCATAAGTCGGCCGAAAGTTGTCCCACAGTTTCGCGGCTGAGGTACTACTGAGGCGTTTGTATAGCACCAAAACGCGGCCCATAAAAGGCGTTGGTGGAGAGGTAGAGAGTGACGCGATTGTTTTGCATTCGGATTGGGATATGAATCGAAGAGCCAGGTATTCGCAAGGTTTATCTTGAAGTCGGGATATGAAGTATCTAGGAGTCTCGGGTATCAGAATAAATGCCCAAATGAACCGAGATGCAAGCGAACGTACGAGGTGAGGGTGGAATGGTATCCCCTGAATCCAATTTCACAAAACACACTTTCAACGTAGCTGTAGACATTGCCAGACGGGACTGCGACGGAATTCTGGGGACAAATCAGGGGAAAGAACTTCGACCAATCGGAAGGAAGGGCCCGTGAAGCAACTGAAGATTGGGAAGGGGACGAGGTCAACTCTGCCGGGACCGCATGTTGCGATCTGTGTATTAGAGATGAGGCGAGGTAAATTCCGAGAAGAGCGATACTCACACGCCGTCCCAAAAGATGTAGGTCTGCTCCGCTTTTGAACCGTGGTCAAACAACACTCCGTCCTTCGTTAGATCCACCTTCCAGGATGCTGTTTGGATAAAGTCTTCTGGTGGTACCGCCATAGTCGGGCGATGCATTGCAAACTCCCAGGCACGGTTGAACGAGAAGTGAACCTCGATGTTGTTGGTGGGCTTGATTTGCCCAGCTGTGCGTGGAAATAGGATGAACATACACTGCCTTGCGCCCAACCCCACGTCCACGATTGTCCATTCGGCTATGCCAGATTGTTCGAGTGTTTTCGCATCTTGGAGTCGCTCACCGAGGAGTTCAAGTCTTTGGAACGCGGCGGGAACGTGGTATCTAGCCTCAATGAGGGATTTGATGTCCCTAACTTTTGACGACGAAGCGAGGTTGTCGAGCTCGAGATACTGCTGGGATATCGTGCGAACGAGAATGGAAAAGGAATCGCGAGGCGTAGTTAAATGGTTAACTGGTAATTCTGTATCCCGAGAGCAGCTAGCCTGATGGTGAGTATCTCGGGACACACTAAGTCCGTGTGATACGGATGATCTATAAGTAGATGGCGCACCTCGAGTGGTCTGAGCCAAACCTGTAGCAAGAGTCGCAGCACTCTCGTCCTGATTCCCAGTCTCCATATTGGCGTCTGAAGCCGCATGATCGTCGCTCTCCAACGTGATCTCTACAGTCTTCACGTCGCCGACAATATCCGGCCAGATCTCTTCGCTAACCTGTACCAGTGCGTCGCCATAGTTCGCGAGCGTGGTGGATATGAAGATGTCCTCGACGTTGGCTGGGCGTAGCTTGGGGATTGACTTTTGAACGAGTTTGATTGTTGTCTGCGGGCGAAAAGATTAATCTCGCTCGGATTGGCTGAAGTTATTACCTCACGTACCTGATAGTCCGGATCGCGTTTAATTGCCACTGAGCGGCTTTTGTATGTAGCCACATAGTACGGGAGATTCGACGCGTCGGGGTGAGTCTGGTTGTTAGACATCGGGAGGATGGTGGTCGCAGGCGCCAGATCCCCAAATGTCACATGATCCATGATCAAGCCGGTTTGGGCTTGTTCGACATGGCAACTTGGCGCCCCAAACAGATTAGTCGGAGGGTTAATGAGTCTCGTTGCGCTTGCCGCAGCGATAAAACCCAAACACTGGTTACATTATCCAGCAACTCGGACGGGATTATATGCGCCGATTGGTTTCGAGTTGAACTTACTTGAGTGAGTGTTTGCGGTGAGAGGCATACAGGCGTCCTACAACAACAGTTTTTGTGACTTCTTTCCGAGAAGATAGGGCAGTTTCGGTTCGCTGAGGCCATCCGCAGGGTGTCGCTCGAGCATTTACAATCCAATTTAAGCGCCGAGCGTTATTGGACACTGCCACCGGATCTGACGTGTCGATACACGCACGACCACGACTTGGCATTTCACCTCCGGCGACAAGCACCAATTTGACGACGTCGGCACGAATATAGACGAATGAAACTCAAAGAAATAGTGCGAACAGCAACGTTTGCGTGGTCGCCTGGCGCGGTCCCGACACTCGCGACTGGTACGGTCGCCGGGGCACTCGACGCGTCGTTTTCGAATGATGCGCACCTCGAAATTTGGACTCCGGACTTGCAGGATGGAAACTTGACGTTGGGTGCAGAGGGAGGTGTTCGGCCTAGTGGGGTTGTTACTACGTCGGCGAGGTGGGTAAATTTATCAACGCATTGAAGATATGCTAAGTCGAGATAGATTCAATCGACTGGCGTGGGGATACGTGAATCCTGATCGTCCCGAGGGTGTTATTGCTGCTGGTCTCGAGTCTGGTCAACTCGAACTTTGGGATCCAGCCCAGATTTCGCACGAAACAGAGTACGTCGCGTTGATATTATCGTGTAATTTAGCTAATTAAATCCTCCAGCGTCTCCTCGGCGCGCCTCCTTCAAAACTCGACACACACGGGCCCCGTCCGCGCACTTCATTTCAACCCTCTCCAACACTCGCTCCTCGCGTCTGGTGGTACTGGCTCCGAGCTCTACAT